>JBCNYG010115768.1:0-11361 GCA_039654305.1 Porochilus rendahli | reverse complement strand
CAAGCACGGGGAGAACATGCAAACTCCACACAGAAACGCCCGAGCTGGGTATCGAACCAAAAAATTTAAGTCGCTCTGGATAAGGGCCTCTGCCAAATGTGGGGAATGTAAACATAACAGTTATTCAGTGATATCTTCTGAGCCTAAGGGGAAATAATTGTTTTAGTGCTTAAATGCTACACGGAATCACCAGGGACCACCCGATAGCTGATACCCGATATTATCACGATCCCTAGAATTGTGATTCTCTCAGTATCGTGATTCTGGAACTTTTAGGTTTCTAGGATCTGTAACCATGGCTTGCATGGGTTTCCTCCTGGTACTCCGGTTTCCTCCCACAGTGCATATTAGACTAACTTGCTGTTCCAGTTGACCCTAGGCGTGAGCGTGAATGGTTGTACGTGTTTTGGCCCTGCAATAGTCTGGAAAGCTGTCCAGGGTGTACCCCGCTTTTGCCCAGTGTTGGCTGATATAGGCACCAGCCTCCCTGCGACCCTAGTAGCTTTAAGAAATTTGGAAAACGAGTGAGAGAGTGCATAGAATATTCATTCATTCATTTTCTGAACCGCTTATACATAATCAGGGTCACGGGGAGGCTGGCGCCCATCTCAGCCGACTCTGGGCGAGGGCGGGGTACACCCTGGAAATACAGACTCCATTTTTTATGCAAAGTAATTGATGTAATCGATGTAACAAGTAAATTTTCATTGTTCGATTTAATAACTGGTTCACAGTTGGATGTTTGTCTCCCCGCCATGATCCAGCTGTGTTTATGAATATACTGATGTTCTATATTGATTTGCAAGATGCGCTCCAGCATTATACGGTAAGGCAGGGATATTCAACCGTATCAGCAAAGGGTTGGTGTGGGCGCAGGTTCTCCCTCCAAACCAAGCAAGGGCAACACCTTCCACCCGTTTAAATCTTTACTTTCAATAAACCCGCAGCTGTGGCTCCTGCTTGGTCGGGATGAAACCCTGCACCCACGCCGGCCGTTTTCGGAGAAGCCCGGATACGCCTGCAGCAAGACACTTTAAAACTTGTTTTGCCATTGTCAGCTTTTATTTTTATTTTTTTACTTTTTCTTTCATCAAGGATTCCCGGTGGTGTCTGAAAACAGCTGTTCGGTAGAGTCCGGAATATCTCGCATGTCTGACCTGGCTCGTCTCTCACACTGAGAGGAGGGAGAGAGAAGACAGCAGGGTGATGTACGTCAGCCTCGTCGGTTTCATTCATGCCATATGGCTTGGAGGTCAGAAACTTTTTTAGAAACTGAGCCCAGAACAAAACATGTGGAGAGGGGTATATGTTCTGTTTAATGCTGTTACACTGTAACTATATCCTTTACCTCCTTGAATTAGTAGAAATAAATGTGTTCACCAGAAACAAGTGAAAATAAACAAACATTTGAAAGCTCTTTTACAGCCTACATGATTTATGCATTCACACTAGTCTGCACATTCTGGACTTCGTTTATCAAGCTGGGTCTGAATAGGGTTTTTATAAAAATCCACTTAGATTCTAACGATTAGTCTGTGTGTGTGTGTGGGTGTGTGTGTGTGTATGTGTGTGTTTTACGAGTTTGTACAAATGAACATATAAGGAGACTCACTGATATGAAAGCCATCAAAGTGTATAATTAGTGCGTTACGGTGTCTAAATTGGGCGTCGTGGTGGCGGAGAGGCTAGCAAGTCTGCCTCACAGCAAGAAGGTCCTCGGTCCGAGTCCCAGCCCCGGCAAGGGTGTTTCTGTGTGGAGCTTGCATACCGTCCTGCGTGCGTGGGTTTCCTCTGCATACTCCGGTTTCCTCCAACAGTCTAAAGACATCCACATTAGGCAATTTAGATGAGGATGCCCCTAGGTGAGGATGTGAGTATGAATGGTTGTATGTGTGTTTGTGTGTGTTGGCCCTGCAGTGGTCTGGCCAAGTGTTCAGGGGCTGGGATAGGCTCCAGACTTCCTGTGACGCTAGTGGAAGTTCGGTGCATGAGCGAGTGTAAGGTTTAGTGACAGAATTTGCACAAGCTGCACTTAGGGGGAGCTCTTTTGCTTTTTACTCATCGGTTTTGTTGTATTCGGTTCTCTGCGAGCCTTTGGGGGCTCTGTGGGTGTCACTCCTTGGAAACCAGAAGTAGTGTTTAAAACTCTGCGGGTGGGATGACCCAGGATGGTAAAGCATGCCCCCCCCCCCTTTTTTCTTTTTAAATCATCACAGTTTGTTAATCCTATCAGAAAGTGAGAAAATCACAGAGAGGGGTGCTATCACTACACTGTGTGGCATTCCCGTTGAGGTCATGTGACACTGGCGGGACATTGTGACAGAAAGATACAGGGACATGGTGTCCGGCCCAAGTTTTTCCCACAATCACTTGTGTCATGAACGTGATTTGTAATTTTATGGACGATTACGTACTGGACGATTATTCTGAGCAGAATCACGCTTGTGTAAATTTGTTAGTAGTTTTTTGTTTGTTTTCACCTAAATAAAATCTACACACAACTTTACTAGACTTTACAGCCAATGCCTAGTAAGGCAGTCATGCATACACTGATGTGAACTGTGTTTCTACATTCTAGCGATCTAAACTGGGTGATATACTGGGAAGTGCGAACCTCCATTGATTTGTTTAGGCGGGCTCACTGGAAAAGAGGTGTGGCAGAAACTGGCACCAGCAGGTCAGACAGCCCTTTACGTCCCTGACGTTACCGAAAACACACATGGACACATGTCTAGCCGCCTTTCTAGCAAAGGTTAAAATAGCCGATGAGTGTAAGACCTCACACGGGTCATAGACATGTACTCTTCCTCCAGCGAGCGTCTGACGAAAACTTCCTCCGACAGGCGCATCAATAATCCAAAGCCGTGACGCCCTTGCCTTCACTCCGGATCTGCTCAAATGGAGCTCCTGCACCAGGCCGGTGAAAAGGAGGGGATGTAAAGAGGGGAGGCTAGAGAGAAGAGGTCGTTACGAAAAAAATAATAAACCACAAATCCCAAAGGGCAGCCTGCAATAACTGTCACTTCGCATCAGGAGAAGTGGGTTCACGGAGCGAACACTGGCAACAGAGAACAGGAACGACAAACCGGGGAGGTGCAGTCTCCTCCTCGTCTCGTTCTACCCTTCAATAAGAGGACAGGATGAATATGGGGGGAGAAGTTCACAATTAGGACAACCATAGGAATTGGAGAATACTACGAAGTCAGTGACCCTGCTAAAGCCGTTTTAAAACTTCCCCCGCTTGATATACTGCGCCTAATCTGGTGTGAATGCGGATGAAGATCTGATAACTCGCTGGCAGGGATAAATAAATTACCAACGGCTACAGATTGCTATTAGGAGTAGACGTCCTATAAACATGACGGAAATTGGAAGGCAGCAGATGATCCAAATTGAAACAAGATCCCTTCAGCCTTATGGTATTGATCAATATCTGTCATGGCAGACTGCTTTCCTTTGAGAGCTGTCTCAATTATTCTGACACTGGCTCAGTTTTCATGACATTATAGCATCCCGCGTGGCGGTCTGCAAAATCAGGTGTGAGGACAGAGACTGGGCGGGGGGAAGGGGGGGGGGCAGTGATGGAAATAAGAGAGTCTGACAGCGAGATAGATGAGCAGGCCTGGGCACTACGTTGTGCAGAATGATGTCTTGTTGTCATGGTAGCGCCATCTTGCTCGTTTCCGTGGGAACAGCGATTCGAATCCTCACCAACTGAATCCTGTTGCAGCTTGACTTCGCCCCTCTTGGGAAGAAAAAAAAGTGGAGGAAGAAAGGAATAAACAGAGAACAGCGGGCAAAAAAAAAAATAAAATAAAAAAGGCAGTAAAAGAGTGAGGAGGTCCTCGAGCATAGTAAGTGCCCTGGCAATAGTCTGGGGTACGCTTATGCCATACACACATCATTGATCCGTCTGTGAAGTGCGCTCTTCACATGTGAAGCATCCCGAGCTCAAAGAACCAGGCATTGGTAATTCGGCTTGCCTGGAGCACTCAACGTGAGCGTTGAGCTCGGGGAACATCTTCACTCGCTCATATCCATATTCATATTCTCCGGGGAGCCTGCCCAGCTTGCCCAGTCGCAGACATTTTGGTCCATGAGGCATTATTTAATCAAGCTTGCATCATAATTAATTCATCAACGAGTGCTCCTTTATCTTATTTATCAGCCTTTTTTTTTTTTTATTAATCTGATTAGTGCACGTAGAAAGACAAGGCTTTACATGGCCACTGCTCTGCTGAACGGGGGATTCATGATGAAGGAATGAAACAGGATGCTAATTAATTATCCAGGTAATTTAGTCGAGCCCTGATTAAGAAACGGAGGAAAGGTAATTTATCTGGCCTATCTGGCTTTTAACTCGAATCTGATTTACACAGTGCTGCACACTGACCGTGCGGTCTAATAAAATGTGAGAAATGCTAAAAAGCAATCAATGCTGCAATCAATAAAAAGCATTAATTAGAAACTAACTGCTCTTCCTGTGATGTCAGTAAGTTTAGGGCGGTTCGGGTTCATGGCTGTTACTCTGTGCAGACTGTATGTAGGAAGGGGACATATATGGGAACGGAAGAAGACTAATGAGTTCCTAAGCCTTCCTTAACCCCTTCTCTACCAATATAACACTTCATTGTTCGATGCAACCCCCCCCACTCTTTTTTTCCTAAGTACAGGTACCGTACCCTGTCCCTCTCTCCAATCCTATCCAAGTCTCTCCTCCACACCCACCTTCTGTTCTGTTGCAAAATTCTGCCTCAGTTCCATGTTCTGCCCCAGCATTCAGGCCCCTGAAAGCCAGATCCTGTCCCTCCCCAGGCCACGTCCCTGACCATCACCAATCCCCAGTTCCATGCTATTTTTCCGCAGCTTTATTACCACAGGTACCAGGCCCTACCCCGGTCTCCCACTCTATTCAAGTCATCTTTAACACGTGCTGCAGATGTTTAGTACTTCTTGTCCCGTGTCCTGTCCTCTTTGCCCTGGCTATAGTACTCTTCCTGTTTTTTTCCCATTCATCTGCCTCATACTCTATACTCTTAATTCTCAAGCTATAGATATAAAAGGGTATAATCAAGAGAAAGATGAGATGCGGTGTTTCGCTTAAGAATGGATGGATGGATGGATGGACTTAGGAATGGAAGAAGAGGTTAGGAATCTCAACAGTCTAAACAGACTGAAGTATAGCGTTGATCCCACTGATCATTCCAGTTGACAGGGAACTAAAGATACTCTAGGGAACATCGGGTTCCACGCGGAACATGGATCATCGGGGTCCTGACACGGATCCTTGAGGGCTTCATCACATGGGGGGAGTCTGATACACACTTTACAAACTTTATGGGAAAGGGAGGGGTTTAACAATAAAAAAGTACAGTATACATGTACGTGTTATTCTTCATGTGTCCTGTATCCAATCACAGGGCTCATTTACAGTCATGGGCGTGGTTAATGGGCCGCTCCTGGGAACTTTCATTCTGGGTATGTTAATCCCGGCTGCAAATGAAATGGTAAGAACTCGGTGCTCTATGGATCTTTCTTTCCACTGTTCATTCAACTCTGTCTGAAATTTTACATTTGTAATGCAGGTGTTGATATTTAAATTTACTCCAACATGAAGAGCGTAAACTCAGTTTCTCTCCTGAAGAACACTCCATCTGAGATCACTCTTTTTCTATATTCAGTTCTTTCATGGAAATCCTGCCAGAAATCGAAAGCAAATGAATAAATGATTAACTCGGAAATTAATCAATGAAATAATAAAATAAAATCTAATAATTTTATATATTATTATTACTAGTTAATTTATTTTTTGTGACATGAGTGAAAAAATGTGGGGGGCCCAAACTTTTGCGCACCACTGGTCATTTTTTAAAACTCAGTGGACTGAGCGAACTTGTTTGGTGATCAGCCGGTCAGTCGCAGGTCCTCAGCTGATTGTATGACCTGAACACCTCCGGAAAGAGTGAAAGGTTCTACAGAGAAGCAGGAAGGGTTCCACTACAATCGCCGAAGGGTTCTGTGTATTTGGTTCTTCTTAAAAATAACTGCGGTCTGTTTCCTCCCGCGTTCTCAGGGTGCGTGCGCTGGCGTGGTGGTGGGGTTCTCTCTGGCTCTGTGGCTCGCTGTTGGAAGCTCTGTTTATCCTCCAACGGCTCAGAGAATGGGCGTGTTACACACCAGCACAGAGTACTGTCCTTCAGCCAACACCACACACAACTCCTCCATGCTTACACCACCGTCACCTGCACCATCACCTCCAGGACCCGCAGAGCACTGGTGAGTAAACACATCAAGATGGAGGCAACGGTCCATAAGCTCCATTTTAGGATCAACATTTCGGACATCTTGAGGTTGAAGAGAAATTTCTTTCAACGTAAGATACTTATGTTTACACAATGAATTCTGCGCAGCGGAGTCTCGGTGCGAAAAGCTCTGGGCTACTGATTAGAAGGTTGGTGGTTCAAGCCCCATTATCCCCATGCTGCCACTGTTGGGGCCTTGAACAAGTCCCTTAACCCTTCACTGCTCATTTTAATGATGATTAATGTAAGTCACTCTGGATGAGGGTGTCAAACGCCATGAATGTAAATTCCACTAAAATATTTATCACTGTATTCATAATTTTGTTTCAAACTTTAATTTATTAATTTATTAATATATTTCTAAATGTCTTCTGACTCATTGAACGATTGACTTAAGTTTGTAAACAACTCCTTAAGTGATTCAATTCATTTTGTAAATGACTCTTTGAGCACGGTGGTCCACCTCACGCAAGAAGGTCCTGGGTTTGATTCCCAGCTCGGGGCGTTTCTGTGTGGAGTTATGTTCTCCCCGTGCTTGCGTGGGATTCCTCCAGGTACTCCGGTTTCCTCTCACAGTCCCAAACATGCACAGTAGGCTGACTGGCTGTTCCATGTGAGTTTTATCCTCCGTGCTTGTGTTATGTTTACATGACTAATCCCACCTCACTCTTGCTGGTCTGTGTTCTCGGCTGTAGGGATCGTGGTCTGCAGGATTTTTATTCCATTTCCTACCTCTACTTTGGAGCTCTGTCCACCGGAGTATCTGTGCTGGTTGGAGTTGTGGTTAGTTACATTACAGGTGAGACCGACGCACCCATTTTAAAATAGAATTTCAGATATAGATCACCTGTACCCCACCCTCAGATTTCGAGTCGGATTCAGGTCTGGTCCCTGGCAGGGCAGTTTAATATCATGGAAAGCGTCCTCTGTACCGTCACTGAAATCCAGAGGGTAGCAATACACGATCAATATTAAGTTAAATATAACATGATTATAGCGAATACGCAAAACAGTATATTTTCTCCACCGTTGTTGCCTGTCTTCACCGTGTTCTGTGGTTTATGCAAAGCCCCGGAAACTCTTTACACCCTCCTCCTGACTGATATCTGTCAACAGTGAGATGTGTTTCATAATCTTTACAAAGTCAATATCAGAAAAATCCTTCTGGAACTTCATTCAGGATTAATCAGAGTCTCTGTAAATGACTCAGGGTAGGCGTACTGCCTATTAATTAACGGGAGTTTAACTTTAATTGGTTAATTCTGAACACAGCCACGCCCACAATTATACAAAGGTTTATTTTGGGTTAAGATATGATCAGTGTGATATAATATTAGTAGACGTTCGTGTTTCACCAGGATTAAACACATGTTTTTAGGACCGACACAGAGGGACTCGATCCAGGGAGGTTTGTTGTGGTGGGATCTGAACCGACAGCGTGATGCTCCTCGGGAAAACACAGTACGTAAAAAAAAATTCATTTTCACAAAAAAGCACTTTGGAGGAATCTACAAACATAAACTCAAACACAACTGAATGCCTACGATTCAGATTTACGTTGTGATGAACACAATTCTAAAATTCGCTCAGGAGTAAACTGTGTTTTGTGTAAATGATTCCTTGAATAATGCAAATTCAATCTGATTTATAAACACTTCATCTCAGTCGCATTTGTAATTGACTCAATGACCAACTGTCAGTGAATTCACTTCAGGTTGTAAATGACTTCTCTTTTGATTCACTTCATCTGTTAAATGACTCCTCTGGTGATTCACTGCAAATTGTAATTGACTCCTCTGGTGATTCGCTTC
The DNA here is from genome assembly GCA_039654305.1 of Porochilus rendahli. NCBI lineage: Eukaryota > Metazoa > Chordata > Actinopteri > Siluriformes > Plotosidae > Porochilus > Porochilus rendahli. The sequence goes on along the minus strand of JBCNYG010115768.1, from coordinate 3,248 downwards.
ATCTGTTAAATGACTCCTCTGGTGGTTCACTTCATCTGTTAAATGACTCCTCTGGTGATTCACTTCAGCTTGTAATTGACTCCTCCGGTGATTCACTTCAGCTTGTAAATGACTCCTCTGGTGATTCAATCACTCATCTGCATAACCGCTTAATCCAATTAGAACTGCGGGGAGGCTGGAGCCGATCTCAGCTGACTCTGGATGAAGGTGGGGTACACCCTGAACAGCCAACCAGACCATCACAGGGCAACACACACAACCATTCACACTCACACTCACACCCAGGGGCCATTTGGAACAGCCAATTAGTGCATGTTTTTGGACTGTGGGAGAAAAATGTGGAAATATTTCATCATACTGTTCAGTAGAAGTAATGAGGAACCTCGAGTTCATGGTGTTGTTCTGTTTTTAGGATGAATCCATGACCATGAACCCCACCGTGGTCCCTCTGAACCCTGAGAATGACGTCGATAAAGAGCCAAAATCTGGATGTGTTTAGTGAGGAACGTTTGTGTTGGTTGTGGATTTAGAAGAGGATGTGTGAATTCATTAATGTGTGTGTGTGTGTGTGTGTGTGTTTATTACAAATAATTTTTTCATTATCTTTAATTTCAGACAAAAAATGAATACAGTGGAAAATCGTAATCGATAAATACACATAGGATTAAACTTAATCAACTCTAGGATGAAATAAAGAAATAAATAAACCCCTTTTCCCAGATGCATCTTTTCCTTTTATATCATTCCACATCAGACCACAGAGTATTATTATAACATAGTAATATAATAATAATAACAAAAACAATAATAATAATATTATAACTTTTTAAATATCATTAATAGAGGTAATAATTATTATAATTTATTAATAACACTTCTGGCTCCTCTCACTTTATCAGAAGACAGTTGTAAGGAGACGTGAAAGAGAGATAATAAAAAGTGATCTTTAAATACGAGCTGGGAATAATTCATCCTAAAAGAAAGTCTTTAGCAGCAATTAAGAAAGTCTTCAATATTTAATATAGTGGAGCAGAAAGTAAGAGAAAGGGATCATCATCTAACATTCATATATCTGCACTCTCTCTCTCTCTCTGTCTGTCTCTCTCTGTCTGTCTCTTTATCTCTCTCTGTCTGTCTCTTTATCTCTCTGCCTCTCTCTCTCTGCCTCTCTCTCTCTGCCTCTCTCTCTCTCTCTCTCTGTCTGTCTCTTTATCTCTCTGTCTCTCTCTCTCTGTTTCTCTTTCTCTGTCTGTCTGTCTGTCTCTCTTTCTCTGTCTCTCTTTCTCTGTCTGTCTCTCTCTCTCGCCCTCTCTCTCTCACTCTTTGACTACATAGGTAGTCACTCCGACACGCTTCATATCTGGGGTTCTGTACATTCCTCATGAGAAAAGTGAACAGATGGGGTTAATATTCTTATCCTGATTTAAAGACATATTTCTGACACACCTTTCAGCACATCTCCAGTTACACTGCACACCTGCACCTACACCTGTCTGTCTCATCAACACACACATATTCATTTAGAGAATAAAAAGGAGATGAAATGAAAATGTGCTGCGTTAGTTCTGATTAAACACAAATCATTTCATATTACTTATAAATACTATAAAACTTCTAATCATTGACGGGTATTTCAACACCTGATTCCATAAACACACTAATGTACCATCCATTGTGTGTGTGTGTAAGTGTGTGTGTTAAACTTGAAACCTTAAACAGTCTCCGTTTGTTTTTCTCCTTCAACGGAAACAAGATGAGTGCCTTGAAAACCAGACACCACACACACACACAAACACACACATGCGCACACACACACACGCACACACACACAAAAGTGAACGACTAAATTCTGTGGCACCATACAAGAACCAGACAACCCACAAAATGTTCATTTTGAGAAAAACACAACATGACTTTTTGTTTTTCTAAAATTAAATTTGATTAAAAAAATTCCCTCCTTGAATCGCCACCTTTACATTGTGGAGGGGTTTGCATGACCTAATGATCCTGGGAGCTATGTTGTGGGGGGCACAATTCCAAGGAAACAGTTTCCTTTTCCTGTATACGGGGTACTGGGTTCCCCCCCGGAGCCAAACCTGGGGAGGGGCTCAAAGGCAAGCGTCTGGTGGTCTGGCTTATACTCATTGAGCTAAGCTGGGCCCAGCCCAAAGAGGAGACATGGGTCCGCCCTCCCATGGACCCATCACCTGTGGGAGGGGCAATAAGGGTCGCAATGTGAGCTGGGTGGCAGCTAAAGGTTACTGCCGGATCGATCTTCGGCTACTGACTCTGGGTTCTGGGACATGCAATGTCCACTCTGTGGTGGGGAAGGAGCCGGTGTGTGAGGTGGAGGGGTACAGACTGGATATAGTTGGGCTTACCTCAACACATAGCTTGGGCTCTGGAACCACCATCTTGAGAGGTGCTGGACCTTGTTTTACTCTGGAGGCTTCCTTGTTGCCCCCTGTCTTGGTGCCCACATGTTGGGGTTCTCTCCAGTTGACGAAAGGGTGGCTTCCCTCCACCTTCTGTTTTCAGTGGAAGTGAAGAGCTGCTCATCTCAACTGGGGATGTTGTTGTGAGGTGGATTGAATACTTCGAGGACCTCCACTATCCCACAAACACACCCTCTGTGGAAGAGGAAGAGCTGGAGGTTCAGAGGGGGGTCTGCCAATCACTGGGGGCTGAGGTTGCCAATGTGGTTAAAAAGCTCCTCAGTGGCCAGGCTCCACTGTCTTGGTTGAAACATCGCTTGATCATCTGTGGCCGTACCTGTGGATTGGCAAACCAGGGTGGTGGTTCCCCTATTTAAAAAATGTTACTGGAGGGTGTGTTCTAACTATCACACTCCTCAGCTGACCCTGGAAAGTATTCAGAAGTTCTGGAGAGGAGGATCTGGCTGATGGTTGATACTCGGATTCAGGAGGAACAGGGTGGTTTTCGTCCTGGCCGCAGCACTCTTAACTAGCTCTACACCCTCTACAGGACCCTGAAGGGGGCTATGGGAGTTTACCCAACCAGTCCACAGGTGCTTTGTGGACTTGGAGAAGGCATTCGACCGTGTCCCTCGGGCGATCTTTTGGGGTTTGCTTTGGGAATACTAGACCTGTTGCTACAGGCCATTAGGTCAAGCCAGAGCTTGGTCCGCATTGGTAACGACATGTCGAATTTGTTTCCAGTGGGGGTTGGACTCTGCCAAGGCTGCCCTTTGTCACCGGTTCTGTTCATAATTTTTATGGATAGAATTT
>JBCNYG010115562.1:0-11380 GCA_039654305.1 Porochilus rendahli | reverse complement strand
ATTATATATATACACACACACATAAAATGCATATCAATTAAACCACTTTGTTTTTTCAGGTTTTTTATGTTCCAGGCTACTACTTTAATGTAAATTCTTGTTTTTATTTTATCATATGTACCATACATAAGATGTTGATCTCTTAGAGTGACTGTCTGTGCACATTTAAACCTTTGCTTTATTATTTTTGTACCACGACGGACCATCACAAAGTGCTTTCTCTTTTCCTGTTTACTTCAGGCAACTGCATAATCAATGTAAAAAAAAAAAAGCCCAAATGCATGAAAGCCTTTACCCTAATTATTGCAATCTGCAATTTTTGGAGTGCTACGCCCTCAGAAGCATGATCTGGAATGGTTCATTCCAGTTGCATAAAAATGCCATACTCATTTGTGATGAAGGTGACTCATGTAACTCAGCTTCTTCTGATCTGCCTCTGTCAGTCAATAAAAAGTGTGATCAGGCTAAATGACAGGTTGTGTAGATGAAATGTAACTCGTGAGTCATTACCTGCTTCATTGAAGTCATTCTTCTCAATTAAAGTTCATAAAGAGAAACCCAACATGTCTCTTATTGAACTCTTATCGAACCACAGTACCCGGAGGTAACCTCTGCGAGCACGGTGAGAACATATAAATTCCATACCAACATGCTTGAGATCCGAGCCCATGACCTTCTTGCTGCGAGGTGGACGTGCTAACGACTACATCACCATGCTGCCCTGGACATGATCAGGTTAGTGAAAATCTCTTATTTGAAATATTTCAAGATCATTCAAGGTTAACTGAAAAATTGTGTGACCTTAATCTTGACCTTTCACTCAAGGCCGAAGGGGAGTACGCCATTTGACTGTGTATATTGTTTCTTACATGTCCCTCATATCTGTGTCAATCTAAGGTCTCCTCTGACCTTGATGTTCCAAAATCAGATAATCTCTTTGAGTCAGGTAGAGTCCCCAGCAAGGTTGGTGTAAATCCTTGTGCAATGCAATAAATGCAGTCAGGGTTTTGTTCACAGGCAAACTGAGGAACAGACAAACAGAAGTGGATGATTACAACACCTTCGCTCGAGCTCTATTTTGTGGTGGTCGTAAATATATTCCAACATACTCACCTAAAGTAATAAGCTAATGCAACATAACTGACACAAGTAACCAGGGTCCTCGATCCTTTAACTAGAAATTTGTATTAGTTTTTCAAGTTCTATGAACAGTGGAAACACTGGTACCATGGGTATTTTTGCCACTTCGTAGCCCGTTTCTTCCTCCAATGTTTCTAGTTTCATTGAAGCCATTCTTCTAAGTTGCCTGTAGGTATGCATGTGTCCAGCTCAACATTACATCTGGGGTGAATGCTGAAGCATAGAGCCCTGTGTGCAGTACCTTAATCAATTAACTAAAAGAATTTCACATGAATTGCCACTTGCTGTAAAGCAGATTAAATTTGCTAAATTGTCCGGTCTAGTATATCATGCAGAGTTAACTTGCCGATGGGTTTGATTCCTGGGCTCGGGCGTTTCTGTGTGAAGTTTGCATGTTCTCCCCATGCTTACGTGGGTATCCTCTGGGTACTCCGTTTTTTTTCCCCACAGTCCAAAAACATGCACATTAGACAAATTGGCTGTTCCAAATCACCCACAGTTTGAGTGTAAGTGAGAATGGCTGTGTGTGTGTTGGCCCTGCGACGGCCTGGAAAGCTGTCCAGGGTGAACCCCGCCCTCGCTCATAGTAGGCTGAAATGGGTGCCAGCCTCTTTGAAATCCAAAAATAAACGACCAGGGTCACTTAATGTGTGCAACTAGTTGCAAAGAGTGCAAAGACAATACAGCGCATACTGTATACACACACACACACACACACACACACACACACACACACACACAGCAGAAAAAAAATTGAGAATGATATTATTCTTCATGATGGTGTATATGTACATTGTTATGACAAATATATATAAACACCTGACCATCACACCCATATGGTGAGTACCACTCTTGCCAAAGTTAGTATAAAAAAAGAACTTGAGTGTCGTATATAGAATCCCTGACCTTAAACCCCAATTAACACCTTTGGGATTAACTGCAATTCCAACTGCACCCACACCTTCTTGCCCCATTATCACTTAAATTGTGGATGAGTGAATGCGAATATCTACAGCCACACTCCAAAATCTAGTGGAAACACTTTCCAAAAAGGTCAAGGATATTATAACAGCAAAAGGAAACTAAATCTATAATGGATTATTAAACAAGCATATATGGGTGTCCAAACCTGTGGTCATTAAATACGTTTTATACGTTGCCTGGCCAAAGGAATTGTCATTTGAATTTAAAATTGTGCTTAAGATTTGATGTGGTTCAGCTGTGAACAATTCTTTTACCCCTAATTGATGCAGTGAGTAGCTTCTCCTATCTCAAACAACCATGTGGAAAATATATCACATGTAGCTGTGTATCAGAAGGGTCAAATTACTGAAAATATTACTGAAATTGTGTTAAAACTGTAAAAAAAAACAATATTAAAGCCTAGAAGAATAGTAGTGAACTATTGTCAACTTTGACGAGAAAATTGGTTGAAAAAAAGTCAAGACCAATTGTGGTTGAAAATTATTGGTGAAGATTATGTAAATGCTTTAAAATTTTTATTTGTGCAGCATTTCTGAGGTTGGGTCACAGAGGCAATAGGTCTAGAAGGGAAACCCAGACATCCCTCTCCCCAGTGATTCTCTCCAGCCCCTCCTGGGAGATCCCAAGGAGTTCCCAGGCCTGACAGGGTGTATCATCTAAAAAAAAGTGGCTTTAAAACTCAAATTCTAAAAAATCTGACCACATAGATCATTGCTGTGTTCAGTAACAAAAGTAAGAGCATTTGCAAATGCACAAAGCGACAAGATTTTGATGCCGAAACTGGCAGCACAGTGTCCTGACCTTAACCACATTGAAAGTGTTTGGGATATGCAGGAGAACACTTGTGGGATATTGTCCCATCATCAAGTAACAGATTCAATATAAAAAAAATATTGGCACTCTGGATAGGAATTAATAGTGTGACTTTGCATAAGGTCTTTGGAGCAATGCCACAGTGAATGCATGCTGTAAAGATAGCTAAAGGTGGTTTAATGAAATAGTGTGTGAGACTTTTTTTTGGCCCAGTAGGATAAATTATAAAGACTTGACAAGATAGTGATAGGATAGTTGAATAAATTACCACATTAACAACCTGTTGAATGTTGTACAAAGTACTTGCTTTGAATTATAGTCTGCACTGGATAAGAGATTTCTGAGATTTATATCCACGCCTTGTTCATCGCTGAGACAGTAGTTATACATAATAATGGTGTTTGTGGAAATCTCATACAAAGACTTTAAACCCTAGTAAGTGCCTGGAAGCAGATTCTTAGTTTTATAATAAGAAAGGGTAAGCATAAATCTACATAAGCAGGAAGGGATTTTCTTCTGAGGGTAATGACTTCTATCTAATTCTATATATTATATCTGTTAAAGCTTCCTCACAGCACACTGAGACCTTGCGCTACACTTCCGCTCTGGACTCTGCACAGCTATTACGATGTGAAGTTTTCCTTTCTTTTTGTTATTGAATTTTAAAGGATGTCTAATTGACTGGACTTTGCCTGCTTTCTGACTATAATTTTGATCTGCCTTTGGTTTCATTAAAAGCCTAATTTTATCTGCATTTGCATCCACTTTCATCTCTGCCGCTAAACAGCGTGACAATATTTTACATATCTCTTAATTAATGTTTTATTTTTTGTCTTTATATTTGTCATTATCATCCAATTTTCTTAGCCGTTTTTCAGTTTTATTGGAATTGTAATCAGTTGTCTTGTAGTTGGGTTTGCTAGCATTTATTCAAACTGTTAATTCTGAAACCCTCCAGCCACATGTTAAAGCTAAACTATGAAAAATAAAAGTAAATATTGTTTCCAGGTTGCTAAATTATGACCTGATTTGTCTTTAAAGTCTATTTTAAATTTTCCCTATGGTTTGAACTTACTAATGTATTGTTATGAAATTTTTATTAATTGCAACCTATATATGTGACTGGAAGTCATGGTCAGTGAAAATATTAAGATAGTGGTTCACATGTACCCAGATTAAGAATACCATCAGTCTGAAACAAATAAATAAATTTAGGAAAAAATACTAAAAGTGTTAAAATGAAAAAGGTTTCCAGAAGAGGTAGGACATTAGTCCTCATTTGAGGACACCCAGTGACTCAACTGTCTGGATATCTAGCGAATGTTCATTATACGACCTGGATGTCAAAACAGAGTAGAGTACATGGATAGATGGAGGAACCAGACTTTTATATGAATAAAAATGTATTTCTTACTTACAAGATTTGAATATTCCTTTTAGTTTAATATGAATTATATAATGCGAAATGGTGACAAAATGGTCGCGGGCTCTGGGCTGTGTGAAGTTTGTATGTTCTCCCTGTGTTTGTGTGTGTTTCCTCTGGGTACTCCAGTTTCCTCCCACACTCCAAAAACATGCACAGTAGGCTGATTGGCTGTTCCAAATTGCCCCTAGGTATGAGAGTGAGTGTGAACAACAACCTAACAATTAGCCTAGTTTTGCTGAGGTACAGATGCTATACTGTGGATGTCGGTGGTCCTGATCCTTCTGCTCTGTGAGTCCTGTGGTCTGTCCTGGTGTGCTGATGCTGGCTTGAGTTCTCATCTTGGTGGCCCCTTGCTTCTGCTGATGATGATCCATATGGGCTTAGATCTGGACTCAGTGACTGTGGAGATGACTTTTTGCTGCTGGTGACATAAACTCTCTTGCTGCAGTTATCTAGAACTTACAGTTTTGGTAGAACCAACCAGACTACACGTTGGACTGTAATGAAATTATCTTATGTGAATTGTATTCTATGGTTTCACCCAAATGAGGATGGGTTTCCTACCTGAGCCTGGACCCTCTCAAGGTTTCTTCCTCGTGTCACCTGAGGGAGTTTTTCCTTCCACTGTCACCGCGGGCTTGCTCATTAGGGATGTGTAGAGAGTTTAGAGAAATTTTTAGATTCCTCCCCAAGTTAATTTACTATGTGAAGCTGCTTTGTGACAATGTCAATTGTAAAAAGCGCTATACAAAAAAATTTAATAAAATTAAATTGAATTGAATTGAATAATAACAGTGATGGGACGGCAGCGCCATGTTTGAGTAAGACGCAAAAGTTTGAGCTCTGCTGATTAACCAACTTACCAGATGACATATTTAACAATACTCAGCAACAATATGCCCAACAACACCACAAAGACAAGTGCTACAGATAGACTGCTAAGCCTGTTACAACAGGGGTACACACAGTTTCTGAACCTGCCTGTAACGTGTCGACAACAGAAGTGTCATTGACACTTGCCTTATTTGTTTAAGGCCCAAAATGCTGAGCCCGAAATGGGGATTAGGGCACAGATAAAAAAACGGAAACAAGGATGCTGGGAGAGAGAACCGGCCTTGCCTAAAAATGGCTGTTACCTGCGGGAGATACCCACTCTCGCAACAGAAAGCTTTTATTATTTTCTCTTTAATATTCTTTTTCTCTTCAATATTCTTTTCACTCTTCTTTCTTTTTATTCTCTTTCTTTTCACGTTCAACTGAACATACACACAACACCTGAGTCACATGAAACCCAGGGAAAGGAAATACCAAATACCGGCTGAGAAACGTGTGAACTCACACATACAAAGACCCAGCACCTTCTAAACGGTGCTGGCTCCTTAAATAGGCTTTGTGCTTAGTGGTTAATTGCCAGCAGGTGCGGCTCCTCTCCCCCTACTGGAGGAGAGGGTGTTGGTGGTGTGCCGGCCTCTGCTGGCTGGTGAGGTATCAGCAGGCCTGAAGTCCGGCTGTCTCCTTACAATACCCACATTATATTCTAACGACTTTGCACTCTCGCAAGAGTGAAACGAATTACAAATGCCGGTCATTTCAAACTGGCTAATGCAAACTGTTGAATGCATTTTAGCAGACTGCAACTTCATAGATCTGAGTAAATACCACCTAATGAAGAAAATATAAATTTTTTGTGTTCCAGGAGAGTTTGGAAGGATATCCTTTAATAACACCCATATGATTTCTTACTCAAATTCAATCTGAAAATTCAGATTTGTGCAAGGGCCCCAAATTTTACCTTTTTAAAGGTGAGACACAGCCGTTGTTGTTTACACTAATGGAAAAGCTAATGCTATGTTTTTTCCCTCAGGGAGAAGAATTAAGAAAAAAAGAAATTGAAGAACTCATGAACAGACTGAATCTGATGGATTGGCTACAAAAACATCTGACCACTGCTGACATTCTTGTAATAAATACATACTCACTAAACTTCCACCACAATTCAGAGATTCATGCAGCACAAATCTTTCTAAAGCAGCTACTAATGATGAATTACAATGCACGATACTGCATTACAAATGAGCTTCCAAACCAACTTCATAATAACAATGAGTCCAAAATTGAGATCCACCCCATGGATGTCCAAATGGCGGTGTTTCTCCACTCTGATCATTTCCTAAAGCAGCTAATAGTAACTAAACTAGCACAGTGTCAGTATGCTCTGCCTCTGCTGGTGCCTGATCCCTTCACCAGACAGATTGAGTTTCCTCTTTGGACTTTTCACAAAATCAAGAAGAGCTGGAAGACCATAAATTCCATTAGTGAGGAAAAAATGATTGTTGAGACAGAAACCGAAATGGTGGCATTCTTTAGGTTTGGTTCTCTATCATCATCCAAGTCTAAGCTGATTAACAAATTAATTAATGAGAAACATAACACGTTCTTCCACAAAGACTGTTCGGGCAGCACTAAGAACCGGGTCTTGATAGATGGAATGGTGGAGATCACATGGTACTGCCCATCCGGACAAAGCACTGATAATTTTCCTGAATGTGTTGCATTCTGTAACCTTCATGGTGAAGCTGGATCTAATGTCACACAGTACGATATTTTAACAAAGATGTCCTCCGTAAATGTTGCCTTTTTACCAGATTTTGGTCAGAAAAACCACTTCAAGGGTTTGGTGAAGCGGCTTTTTAGATCCCCAAAGCCTGTGATTTGTGTTTTGACAGATGATGATTCTTCTATAACAGAGATGGGGGAGGGGAAGTACAGCATTGGATTAAAGGATAGAAATGAGCATGATGTATGTACAGACCTGAAAATGACCATCCAACTCTGTCTGTCAAAAAAGCTTAACACCTTTAAACTAGAGGATCTGGCCAAGGTCACAGAGGTCAGAGTTGATGAAGATAATGAACTCTGTAAGAAAGGAAAGGACGCTGCCCTTGAAATAATCAGTCTGTTAAAGAATAATGACCAGTCCTTAGACAAAGAAACAAAGCTACCATGTCAGGGAAAACTGTGGCATGACTGGAGTAAGAAGAACAAACAACTACACCGACTGCAAGGAAATGATATAGACTTGTATACAGCTAATAAAAACGCAGAAATGTATAAAATCCGTCAAGAACAGCTAAAATGTAGCTTTAGCAATTTCATGGATGTCTTTATCAAAAGACTTAATACCCAGAATGCTAGTGAGAAACTCTATTTCTGGAAATGGGTTGAGAACCTTCTGAACAATTTAACTTCAGAACGTCTTTACACTCTGAATCAGAAATATTATGACAAGTGGTCAACAATTTTGGACTTGAAGTCAGGTGATAAATCAATGGAACAGCTGGAGGATTTGTCTGATCAGCTGAAGGATGCATCTTTTGGATTAGAACATATTCTGCGGGAGATGGGTCAGATATATGAGTCAAATCAGTCTGTAAATGCTCAACAAACAGAAACAAAACAAAAAGCAAACATTTCTTTATTTCCTGCACATGCAGCAGAGCTCCTGCTCTCTGGATATCCACTGGAGCTGATGGATGGAGATGCTTCTCATGTTCCTCTGATCTGGGTTTCAGCAGTGTTAGATGAACTTGTGAAGATACTGAAAGACCCGAGAGTGTTTGTGCTGTCGGTTCTGGGGATTCAGAGCTCTGGGAAATCCACCATGCTGAATGCCATGTTTGGACTCCAGTTTGCTGTCAGTGCTGGAAGGTGCACAAGAGGAGCTTTTATGCAGCTGGTCAGAGTGTCAGAGGAGATGAAGGAAGAGCTAAAGTTTGACTACATTCTAGTTGTCGATACTGAAGGACTTCGGGCACATGAGCTGGCAGGTGAATCCACTCGAAATCATGACAATGAACTCGCTACATTTGTTGTTGGTCTTGGAAACGTGACTCTGATCAATATCTTTGGAGAGAACCATACTGAGATACAGGACATCCTTCAGATTGTTGTTCAGGCTTTTCTCAGGATGAAAAATGTCCGAATAAATCCCAGATGTATGTTCATCCATCAGAATGTTCCAGATGTTACAGCTGGACAAAAAAACATGGATGGACGGAGAAAATTGCAAGAAAATTTGGATAAAATGACAAGGTTGGCTGCCCAGGAAGAATTTTGTGTAGCAGAACATTTCAGTGATGTCATTGCATTTGATATAAAAAAAGATGTGAGGTACTTTGCACAGCTGTGGGACGGAAGCCCTCCCATGGCTCCACAAAATTCAGTATACACTGAAAATGTTAAAGAGCTGAAGAAAACCATACTGACCAATGTCTCAAAAGGGCACATCCTAACATTGGCACAGTTTAAATCCAGAATTAAAGATCTTTGGGAAGCACTTTTGTATGAAAACTTTGTGTTCAGTTTCAGAAACACACTGGAGATTACAGAATACAGAAAACTGGAGGTGAAATATGGAACGTGGACCTGGACTCTTAGGAAAGCCATACTCATAATTCAAGACAAACTATACACCAGAATCAACAACAAACAAGACTGCAAGACTAAACATGAGGACATTGAGGAAGAAATGAAAGAAACATTTAATAACGTGACAGAATCGGTGCAACATTACTTTGAGGAAAATGAAGGGAGAGACATTATTCAACAGTGGAAAGAATCATTTTTGAGAAAAGTTAAAAATCTACATGAGGAACTGGTGACACAAACAGAGAGAGAGCTGGATGCAATCATTCACCGAAAGAAAATTTGCAAAGATTTGGAAGATCAAAAATCCCAGTATGAGGCAGAACTTTTTAAAAAGAGTAAAGAGCTTGCCTTGACTCTGAAAAACAAAGCCATTGATGAAAGGCAGAACCAGCTAGAAGAACAATTTGGTTCACTGTGGAAAGAGTGGGTCTCAGATCTGACAAAAAGTCTGCATAGAAAAGAAATTGACATAGCAGCAGACATACGACGAATGTTGTCTGAACAATATGACAAAACACTTGTGTGTGACAGAGAGAAAAAACGTGAAAAGTGGGACAAAATAAGCATGCGAGCTGATTATAGCAAGTATGCAACACCTAAGAAAAAGAAGTGTACACAGTATGTTAAAGAATTATTTTCTTTAACACCTGAGAAACACAACTCCATAAGGCAGCTGATCCTTACAGTCATCGAACAAACCAATGACCTGGTAAAATCAAAACCAGTTGAAAAGACCGGTTACAATCCAGGCCACATTCAAGAGATTGTTCTACTGGTAAAAAAGGCTGTGGATGATTACCAATCCCCAAACTTTGAGATGAACAAAAAGTTCTCAGTGGATCTCTCTCTACATGTGTGTGGCATTGCGAAAACAGAGTTTGAGAAACTACACAAGAAGTTTGAAGAGAGCTTTGATCCACTAATCTATCTTGAGAAAATGAAGCCAGAATACTATCGTGTTTTTCAAAAATCCTGCAAAGGTGCCACATCTACAGCAATATTTGTAGACTTAATGTGCAGTAAGCTCGGAGAATCTATTCTACAGAGTGTGTACAACAGGATTGCATCTGATCTGGCCCATGAAATGAGGACAACCCGTCCAGAACTAAATGGAAACAGATCAAACCTGGAGAAACACATTCTTCGATCACTTGCAGAAGAGGAGAACTTTGAAAAGTTCATGGGATACATCCTGACTCCAAGGAAAAATTTTGAGAGTTTTATTAAAGATGTTGTAAGAGATTTCATGACAAAAGAAAACCCCAGAGTTGTGGCTCAGATTAAAGAAATTATCGAACATAAAACACTGTGTGTAATCACTGCAGCAAAGACTGCAACTGAAGAAGTGAAAAAGAACAACGGAGATGCAAATACCTGGTTGGAGACATTCTCCAGTGGTCTCAAAGCTGAGCTTGAATATAATACAGACCATCTCAGTGGAAATAACTGTAAAGACATCTGTGATTTTCATCTGCTCGCAGACCTAGTGAGAGAAGAAATTTCCAAAATTAGTGAAGGCCTAAAGGAGAAGTTAAACAGCATGTCTAAGCTTGAGATGGAGAGGTTTAGAAAGAAACCAGATGAGGTTCTGATTGAACATTTCTGTACGTGCTGCTGGGTTCAGTGTCCATTCTGTAATTCCATCTGTACCAACACAATGGAGGATCATGAGGGAGATCACATTGCCCCTTTCCATCGAAACACTGGATTAAATGGATGGTTTTACAGAGGAACAGATAACCTTAGTCTGTCTTTTTGCACATCAGCAGTAGCAAGTGATAGAGAGTTTTGCGTTTCTGATGAGGAATTTCTTTGGAAAGAATACAGAAAAGCAGGAGGAATATATAATAAGTGGAGTATAACCCCTGACCTTTCTGAGCTTCCATACTGGAAGTGGTTTGTGTGTAGATTTCAGAAGAATTTGGAAGATCATTATAAAAAAACATTCCAGGGAAGTGGCCAAATTCCTGAACAATGGAGAAAGTACAAAAAGGAAGATGCTTTAGAGAGTTTAAATAAATATTTATAATTAAACATGTACAGAAACTGTACAATTAAACTCAAAAGGTACCATTATTAACAAGCAGATTATTACAATTATATTTGTGTGCACAAATATTTTTTGTCTCAAATAATTTGTTTAAAACACTGCATCAGTAGCAGCGGATCTTCAAACACCAGCAAAACACAGGGCTGAGATATATGACCATGTCAAGTTTTGCTTCAAATTTAACGGTGGATTGCTGTGGAAAGCACTTGAAAATTACATGACAGTTTTGTGTTGGAAAATTATGGAAAAATATGAGAAGTGATCAACCCAAGCACTGTTGAGGTTTTCCTGATTGGAGGTGCTGAGTCTCAAATTTTATAAGTATTTACATTTTATTCAGAGTAAATAATTTTTTTTTCAACTATTTAACATCAGTGTGTGTGATTAATAATTTTGCCTGGCGGCAGGGCTTGTCAGTTGTCTCAGTTTTTTTTTCTGGATTCATGGGTCCCAATTGCAGCCTTTCTATGAATACAGAAATAGTAATATCTTTGTGATGTGTGATGGTATTTCCTTCATTTATAGACATTTATAATCCT
>JBCNYG010115363.1:0-11402 GCA_039654305.1 Porochilus rendahli | reverse complement strand
CTTACTCACTCTCTCTCTCTCATTTGCCAAACTGCTTAATCCTATGGTTACGGTCACGGCTGGAGTCTCAGACAACACCGGGTGAAGGCAGGGTACACGCTGAACAGCCAGTCCATCGCAGGGCCAACACACACACACACACACACACACACACACACACAACTAAACACACTCACATCAGAGGCAATGTGGCATAGCCACAATTAGCCACAACTCACAATGAGCCTAATGTTCATGTCTTTGGATTGTAGGAGGAAACCAGGGTACCCGGAGGAAACCCAAGCAAGCACGGGGAAAACATGCAAACTCCACACAGAAACGCCCTCGCCGAGCCCGGGACTAGAACCCAGGACCTGATCACCAGCACACCACCGTACTGCCCAGTATAAAATATTCAAAGCACAATCAACATAAATTTAAAGGCTTTTACTCTGCCCTGCTATCACACGTGCTGCATTCAATAAAATGTGCTTCTCTGCAAAACCTCCGCTAGTTTCAGCTTTGAAGTGTGCGTAACGTTCTCCGGGGAAAAGGGGTGATTTGCTGACTGGGAGGAGGACAGCCGTTTTGCGCTTATCTTCTTAAAAAGGTTTTGTCATTTGCAAAAACTGATTCATCTTTAGCCAGGAAACCTTTGCAAGGGGATTGTATTCAGCGCACAAAGAGCTTGATCATCCACCATCCTCTCAAGCCTCCTGAACATCTGCTTGGTAGCCTTGTGCAGCTCATTAAAAAAAAGTGTGTGCTGTATTCTATTTATGCACTGTGTGGGCATGATTGCTTTGCTTCACTTGACTGTTTTTTTACCTCGGTAGGTCATCGGTGGATATAGAAAGTGTAATCGCGATACACTTTTACTAATCTGGGGTTTCAGAAGGTTGCCTAGGCCGAACGTGGCAGCATTCAGTCAGTTTGACAGTCAGTTTGACAAGATGAGATAGTGACAGAACAGAGAGCAGGCAAGATTGTGAAACGGTGTGACATCAAAAACGCTAATGGGTCAAGGTGACAGTGAGGCAGACAGATTGTGAGTACCTGGTGTAACCGCAGAACATCTGTCTTATACTCACTCACTCAATCCTATTAGGGTCATGCGAAGGCTGAGCCTATCTCAGCCGACACTAGGTGAACAGGGTACACCCTGAATGGCTCGCCAGACCATCGCAGGGTTAACACACACATAACTGGAACAGCAAATTAGCCTAGCGTGCGTGTCTTTGGTCTTTGGGACCCTGTGCGTTTGTGGGTTAAATCCAGGTACTCCGGTTTCCTCCTACAGTCCGAAGACGCACACATTAGTCTAATTGGCTGTTTCAGATTGCCCCTACATGTAAGTGCATGTGCCTTGGCCCTGCAATGGCAATGAGCTGCTCAGGATGTACCCGATCTTCGCCCAGATTTGGCTGCAGCCTCCCCGTGACCCTAAGGGGATTAGTAAACCCTCCACCCCCTACCCCCGCCACACACACAGACACACACACACAAGGGTAGCCAACCAATCAGATTGCACTGTTCAGGTGTAGTTAATAATAAAGTTATCAAAGGCACGTTATGGCAAAGTGGTGACCACCTAGTATTTCAACAATCATTCATTTTCTGAAGCGCTTATTCCTAATTAGGGTCGCGGGGAGGCTGGCGCCCATCTCAGCCGACTCTGAAACCATTCGCACTCACACTCCCACCTAGGCCAATTAGCCTACTGTGCATGTTTTTGGACTGTGGGAGGAAACCGGAGTACCCGGAGGAAACCCACGCAAACACGGGGAGAACATGCAAACTCCACACAGAAACGCCAGTGCTGGGAATCGAACCCAAGACCTTCTTGCTGTGAGGCGGACGTGCTAACCACTACACCACCGTGCCGCCCAAACCATCTTGTTAAAATGCCTTTAGCTTTGATTACAGCATACAGTTTTTGTGGCATTGCTGTGGCATTGTTTCAATAAATTTATTTAGTGTCATAATGTTTAGTCCAGAGTTGTATTAATGTTTCACCGTAATCTTGAAGTTACAGTGGCACAGTGGTTAGCACGTCCGCCTCAGAGCAAAAAGGTCCTGGGTTTGATTCCTGGGCTGGTGCGTTTCTGTGTGGAGTTTGCATATTTCACAGTGCGTGGGTTTCCTCTGGGTACTCCAGTTTCCTCCCCCAGTTTAAAAACATGCAGAGTTGGCGAATTGGCTATTCCAAATTGCCCCTAGATGTGAATGTGACTGTAAATGGTTGCATGTTTTGCTCTGTAATGGTCTGGTGAGCTGTTCAGGGTGTATCCCACCCTCACCCTGAGTTGGCTGAGATGGGCACAATGAATAAATTGCATTGAGAATGGAAGAGTCAAACAAGGAACTGCAGGGGGTGTGGTAAATTTAGAAATCCCAAATAATAAAAATTCAAATGAACACCTCAGGATTGCCTTTTTACAAGTTTTAAGTAGACGCTTCATATTTAACAGTGAAATGCAAAATTGTGGCAAAAACACCAGTCCTATCTTTTCCTTTATAAAAATAAGAGATGAGCCAATCAATATATGAATACTATAGATTCACTGAGGCAGTGCAAAAATATCATGGTTAGTAATTCAGTTTTGGTTTTGGGTTTGAGTTGAAATAGGCTGATACTTTTGAAGAAACCATTATTACAAACCAATTGCAGCTTCAGTAGAAATGTTAGACTAGTAAGTAAAGGAACTATAGTGAAGTATTTAGTAAAGGAACTATATCTAAAATCTGCTTTTATCTTCCTGCTCACTACATTTTTAGTTATATTATTAGACTCTGTGTTGCTATAAATTCTTAGAAAATTGAAAAATAGGACTTATCAAGAAGACATACAATTATTTAAGGAAATGATGACAATACATTTATAGTGAAAATATATTCTTTGAAACTTTTACTTTTTTGGAAGCTTGTGAGGTGAGAAGGAGAAGAAGGAAAGAAGGAATCCTGATGATATTCAGGATACACATTTATTTTCCTTACACACCTTTGTTGCCACATGATACCATACAGTTTCTTGGCTTACTGTTTCTGTGAGGCGAGATGATTCTATATGTAATAAACCTATAAGAGTTTCAACTTTTTTAAAATAATAATTCCCACTTGCTAGCCAAACCTCCTTCCTCAGCAACTGAATCTGGGAATGTAAAGCATAGACCTTTTCCAAGACACATGTAACACACTAGTACATTGGGCCAAATGAACACACTTGGAGTTAAGTGTTAATGTCTCCTAGTCTATAATCAACAATTATTTGCAGAAGGGGAAATGGATTTTGCTAAATAGTTCCTGAGTATATATATATGCGGGGAGGCTAAAGCCTATCTCAGTCGATACTGGTCAAAAGGCGGGGTATACCCTAAACAGCTCGCCAGACTACTGCAGAGCTGACACACACAACTATTTACACTAATAGTCACACACCTATGGCCAATTTGGGACAACCAATTATTCTAATATTTATGTCTATGGAATGTGGGAGGAAACTTAGAGGAAACCCACACTGGAGGAAACCCACACAAGCACAGAGAGAAAAACTCCTTACAGAAATGCTCAAGCTCAGCAATTGAACCCAGGACCTTCTTGCAGAGAGGTGGACATGCTAACCACTACTCCACCGTGCCACCCTACCTATTTGTAATTTATACAATTTTGAGATTTAGATCTGAGTATGTTGTAAAATTCAATTATTTTCTGGACTTCGAAAAGTCCAATGAGTCAAATAGCACATTTTTCCAAATGGATAACAGTCCACATACACATTAGCTTCCATTTTTCTCCATCGCAATATATCAAGAAAATTGTATGTAACACATTGAGTAGACAGATGTCGGTTCCACTCTACGACTCATTTAAACAGAAACAGAGTGGATGATAAACTGTTAAGTTACTCATTAGGACATCACAGCATACAATAAGCGTTTTCTCTCATGTGCCCACATTTGCACATGCACATGAACATTCAACATCATGAGCTCACACAGGCAGAAAAGCTCTGTACATGAGAAAAAAAAGGTAGGTCTATTTAAATAGCAAAACTGTAATGTTAAATTAATTCAAACGTTAAATGGTCAAACTAACACTGGCATTTTTTACGTAAAGCCTACAGAAGTAATCAAACTCACCAGTATTGAAATAACTCATAGTATTGAATAAATATCTGGTATTTTACATTTTACACCTCTTTTGCGAGGGTATTTTGTGATGATGAAGGTGAGAGAAAACGTGATGAAAAGTGGTTTCAAGCAATGCATGACTACTTGAGGATGATAAAATGCCTCATCCTGTGAAATTATCTGCTCTATTTAGCCTGTTTACTGGCCAGGTTTCATACCTTACGCCTTCTATAGATAATATGTAAATACTTCATGCTCATTTATTCATGTTCAGTAGCCTCTAAATCCTCGTTATTCTTGGTGACTCAAGAGTCTATCCTAGGACCTGAGATGGGATATCCATCCATAGAAGAGATAATCTAAACATGAAATCAGCACTCTGTATTGCGTACAAATGAATGTTAAAGTAATTCATAGTGTTTAATTATCACCTGTAGTATTTAACATTTAGAATGCTAAACACCTGCAATGTTGAATTAACTGTTAAAGTTACATCTTAAATTGCATAGTTAAAATACTAACTCCAAATCTGCATATTGATATCTTACATCTTGAGCTCTTGAGTCCAGCAGGATTTTATATGTATTATACACAGTATGTGCTACATTGGTACTGTAGAGTTTTCAAGGGGGGCTTGTTGTTTTGCGAAATAACTAGTAAAGACACTTTATAAAAAGCTAAACCTTATACACTGCAAGGTTAATTTTCTTCCAAGCTCTTTACACATCCATTTACACAAGGAGATTATTTCATGTCCATAAATCACTACAGCTACCAAAGATCTATAATAAACACAATTAAAAAAAAAACTAACTGGTGGTCTAGCCAGAAATTTGTTCATAGGAGATGATATTACATACATATTTTTTGTTATTTACCCATTTAAATAATGGTGCATCATGAATCAATCTTCCCACAATAATAACAGTAGTGAATTCCATTTTATCTTAGACATTTCTACACTATTTATTCTCCTTCTATAAAACATCTGGTTGTCACCTTGATATCCCTATGCTTAAAGTGTATCTAGAATGCTTTTAACCAGAAAGAGAAAGATTCTCTATTCTGACTGCTTAATCATGTTCCTCACCATATGACCTGGTTTACTAAGTGCTCGAAAAATAATACTGCTGAAATTAGTATAATACTGATACATAATACTGACAAATTAGGCACAAGTAAAGTAAGAACTTATTTATTCAGTCTACTTCATTTGGCCACATCTTCTAACATCAAACATTATCTACTGTGTTGCTATACAACTACAAAAAGAAGTGTAATAATGTTTAATCCATAGTGTTATGTGATCATGTGGGTAATGATTAGAAACTTTTCTAAGATACTAAGATAGGCTCCAGCATGCCCTAATCTTCAGACTAAGAGGTTTGGCAAATGAGTGAGTGAGCTTTAAGAATTTTATAGATAATTCGTTCATTCTTTCATGCGTATTTATTATTTCATTCACCTTCGGTAACCATACATCTTGGTTATGTCTTGGTAACTCTGGAGACTATCAAGGAATTACGGAGCATAGGCTGGAATACGCTAAGACTGGGATGGCGATCCATAGCACAGACAATCTAAACATGAAATTCTCATTCTCTATTGTTTAAGCTGGTTTATGAGGTTCTTCCTTGTGTTTGCGATGCCATAAAGTTTATTTGTGTTTTGCCAAGCTCTTTTATTCTCTTGCAGGGTAGTATTCGTACTCTGGCCTTAATGGTGTCTTGTACTGCAGTTGGAGGAACATTACAATACGGATACAACCTTGCCATTATCAATGCACCCAGTGCTGTAAGTAAGCAGGAGAGAAAGTGTACTTTTATTTACATGAGATTGTCTTGATATTCTGTACACCATATCTTTAAGTGTACATGAGTGTCTTTACATCCTTACCTCTTTGTGCGCAATGTATAATTTATTACCTCTGTGTATTCTGTGTCACTCCAGTACATTCAGAATTTTGTAAACGACACAGTTCAGAAGCGCTGGGGGGTACACTTACAGATGAATCAGGTTACACTGATCTGGACACTCATAGTGTCAGTCTTCTCATTGGGTGGCCTTACAGGAGCTCTGTTGGCGGGGCCCATGTCCATCCATTTTGGGAGGTATGACCTTTCAGGATTCATTATATGCATTAGAGGGCAAAAAATTTCATAAACCTATGCTAAATATATTTAATCTTTGCATGCCACAAATCAGCATCGTGGTTAGCATGTCCAACTCACAGCAAGAAGTACCTTGGCTGTAGTCATGGGCTTAGGTGTTTGTGTGGAGTTTGCATGCTCTCCCCGTGCTTGCGTGGGATTCCTCATGATTCCTCTTACAGTCCAAAAGCATGCACATCAGGCCATTCCAAATTGCCCTTATGAATGAATGTAAATGGTTGTGTGTGTTCCTATCTGGTGAGTTTTTCAGGGTGTACCCTGCCTTTGTCCACTGTCATCTGAGATAGGCTCCAGCCTCCCTGCGATCCTAGTAAGATTATGCAGTTCGGTCAGAGGTGATCATAAAACAATTAAAGACAGACTTAATGAAGCTTAATATATATACAATAGGTCAAGTTTATGTGTGCTACATTGACTTGGAAGTTTATGATTGGTCATTTGTCATACTTAGTTAAAAATAAATAAATGAATAAAAGCCTGGAACTCAGAAAACTATTTGTGGACCCTGAGTTTACCTCTGTGGACCAATTGTGGATATCCAACTTTTCCTGAAGTTTCCAACTGAAATGTACAACATGTATATGCAAATATAAAACAGATCGAAATGTTTTTGACTCCAAGGATGTCATTCAGAAAGGAGACTACAAGGGCTGACCACAAGAGGCCATAACCACAACAAAGATACTGATAAAAAAGCGGCAAGCATCAGGTTCCAGAGAATGTACATCCACCATTAGGAGCATCCTTCATAACTATTGCCTAAAATACCTTTAAACAAAGAAGAAGCCCCTATTCTGTTAGACTGCTATAAAAACTACCAGACTGACATTTGCATGTAATTACAAAGATGAAGCTCTAGTCTTTTAGATGTGGGTTGATTGGTCAGACGGAAAATAAAATTGTTTGGACAAACAGATCAGAGATATGTTTGAAATTAAAGGTACACCTTAAACATGGATGGGACTTGAACCCCTGGCTTTCTTGCTTTGAGGCGGACCATGCTAACCCCTACGCCACCTTATGCCCAGCGGGAATACTTGTGTAATATGTTGTTTGTTTGTTTTTTAAATCACACAACATATTTTATAAATCAAAAGACATATTCGACTTATTGTAGATGTTGTTGTTGTTGTTGTTGTTGTTGTTGTTGTTGTTGTTGTTGTCATTGTCCCCAAGGAAGAAGACTATGTTGCTGAACAATATCTTTGTAATGGCCAGTTCACTGCTGGCTGTGACAAGCCGGAACGCTGAGTCATTTGAGATGATCATCATTTCCAGATTTCTAGTTGGCATCACTGTAGGTAAAATCAGTGTCAGAAAGAATTTTTTTGTTTTGGCCATTTTTTTATTGACCAAATGAGATTTTTAAAAAATTAATTTACTGTAATTTAATTTATTATTCTTAGTAATTTGACAAATATATTATTTTAAACTATGAACTCTGTAGTTCGAAAGAACCTGTTCTAGCTATACATTGCTTTATTTCAATAGTTTATTAATTTGTGTTAATAAACTGTGTCTTGTTCAATGTTGAGCAGGCAACAGCCGGGGAAAGGAAACTGTCATTATGATTGATTTGGTATTCAGTTTCTGTTACTTTACATCTGAAGGAAGTGGTTAAAAAAGTGCAGAATGTGAGAAAATTAATTTTGCTCTTAACTAATGCTCTTGTCTTTGTTCTTCTGACATGGTTGGTGAAGGAGAATAATTCAAAGCCAATGATCTCCACAGGTTGAATGATATGTTGGACTCTGGCCTTTTCTCATGAACTAGTAAAGTCAAACCAGACAGTGCATACAGAATACAGAATACAGAGATGTTAGCACTGTATAACTGTATCATCAGTGCCTGAGATATTTCCTTTTTTTTATTGCCATTCTGGTAGGTTTTTGTGATCATGATGGTTATGATCTTGTCAGTGTGTGATTCCTGTTCGAGGTTCCTAGAAATTGTAGTTTCATTTCTACTGCAGAGCCATTATCAGAAAATGAAAATGATGACGTGAGTGCTCATTTCAAGTTCAAGATAAGCTCTACATTCTTCAAAATAAAATTTTTGGAGTCTGAGCTGAGGATAGGAGCTGATGTAGCATTTACCCGAATGCTGTCTTATATATATAATAACCAGCTGTTGTTGTGTTGTCAATTATACAAAGAGAAAAGCACGAGTGAAAGCACAGATTCTTGAGGCAAATCAGTGATGAGGGTCAGAGGAACTGAGTTGAGGTTTTCATGTGCTATTTTCTCTTGGTCAGTAAGTCTAAGATCCACTGTAACATACAGTATAGCACAGCTAGTTGGGAAAATATAACAGTGATGGGATCATTATGTTAATTCTGTGCTGATTTCAGCAAAAAGGATTATAGTATAAGAACGTACAGAAACCAGGTGTTGTTCATTTGTTGTAGCTAAATACATGGCTGTTAATTACAGTTTAAGCATATTTAGATCTGAATGACACAGTACACACTGAAAAACATACATGGGAATGCACTGACTATACTGTGTTGTAACTGCGCTGGTTGCAGGGGTTAGTGTGAACGTACAGCCAATGTATTTTGGTGAAAGTGCACCAAAACATTTACGTGGTGCTGTGACTCTGTCCTGTTCTGTCTTCACCTCCTTTGGGTTGGTTCTGGGACAGGTGATAAGTTTAAGGTTAGTCCACACAACAGTTATACACGAAATAACATTTACAGTAAATATTTGGGTCTGACTGGACTAAAACAAATTCTGACTGACTAGATGGTAATGAATTTCATTAAAGTGACTGTATAAAAGTTGATAATGTCATCACTCTCATTTTAATATAAGTCTGGCTCCTTGTGTGCATGTGTGCATATGTGTGCATATGTGTGTGTGTGTGTGTGTGTGTGTGTGTGTGTGTGTGTGTGTGCGTGCACAGGGAGTTGTTGGGTCGTGAAACATGCTGGCAGTACTTGTTAGGCAGTAATGCTGTGCCAGGCTTCATTCAGCTCATCACGCTACCCTGGTTCCCAGAGAGCCCCCGTTACCTTCTCATTGATCGTGGTGATAAGGACGCCTGCTTAAAAGGTATCAGTGTCTATTTTATTATATATTATGGAAGGAATAAAACAGCAGGGGTGCAATAGATCAAAATAATCAATGACAGGGTAGAGTGGTACTAGACAACATGAGGTGGAATTATTTGCTCTCACCCAATATTTGATTTATTTATTAATTTAATTATTTTGTAATATTGGTCACAGGAAGGCTGGTGCCCATCTCAGGTGACTCTGGGTGAGGGCAGGGTATACCCGGAACAGCTTGTCAGGCCATTGCAGGGGTAACCTGCATTCAACCATTCACACTCACTGTCACAGGGGCAATTTGGAACCATGAATCAGCCTATTGTGCATGCTTTTGAACTGTGGAAGGAAACTGGAGTACCTGAAGAAACCCACGCAAGCACAGGGAGAACACACAAACTCCACACAGAAACACCCGTAGCCTCGAAATCAAACCCTTGATCTTCTTGTTGTGAGGCGTACAAGCTAACCGCTATGCCACTGTGCCGCCCTGAATTTGATTGTTTTTCAATAATATTGCAAAAGGCTTCATGTCTCAAATACCACAGCATGCATTACATACATATTATTGTTGCAATCATCATTCAAATAATGATCTTTCTCTCCCCATTTTGCACTTGTCCGGCAGCACTGTGGCGGTTGAGAGGCTGTGAGCCACAGAAAGAGGAACTGGATGAGATGCTGCAAGAGCAAGCTGAATCTGAGGGCAGGCGAGCTCAGAGACCATGGGAGCTCTTCACTGACCGCACTGTTCGCTGGCAACTCATCTCAGTCGCCATCATAAGCAGCGCCATGCAATTGTGTGGAAATGACTCAGTAAGTGTGGCTTCCCACAGATCAATTCCATTTGGGCCATTTCATATAAACATATACCAAGTGTGAAAATTCTTCTTCCTCTTTGTCTTTCGGCTTCTCCCTTCAGGGGTCGCCACAGCAAATCATCTTCTTCCATCTGTCCCTGTCTTCTGCATCTTTCTCTTTCACACCAACCATCTGCATGTCCTCTTTCACCACATCCATAAATCTCCTTTTCTTTTTCTAACTCTAATCTCCTTTTCTTTTTCTAACTCTCTCGCTCATTTATTTACTCACTCACTAACTTTCTCTTTCACTTATTCATTCACTCATACACTCACTCTTTCATTCATTCATTCACTTACACACCCACTCATTTATTCATTCACTCACTCGTTCAATTACTCTTTCCCTTACTTACTCATTCACTCATGCACACACTCACTCATTCATTCACTTACACACCCACTCATTTACTCGTTTATTTACTCACCCAAATACTCACTCTTTCACTTACTTTCCCGCTCATACACTCACCCTTTCACTTACTCCCTCACTCATACACTCACTCTTTCACTTACTCTCTCACTCATACACTCACTCTTTCACTTATTCTCTCACTCATTTATTCACTGACTCATTCACATTTTTTTTCTTAGAACAGGCTGCTATATAGGATCATAATGGAGGTAATGGAGCTAAAGGGAATATAAAAACAGTTTGAATTACATTCGTATTTGCACCTATCCAATTATAAGTAATGATTTTTTACACTTGCAGCTGATTCCGATGCTTCTTCTGCAGCGGTTGTCAAAATATTTCGCCTTTAGCTATGAGGCATGGCAAAACCAGTTGTTTATAAAGGCACAATGATACAGCAATGGCGACACAATGCACAGTGCAGGGAATAGGTTTTAAAGATGAAAACCATTTTCTGTGCTTAATTTACTTTTTCTGAATTTATAAACA
Organism: Porochilus rendahli; assembly: GCA_039654305.1. NCBI lineage: Eukaryota > Metazoa > Chordata > Actinopteri > Siluriformes > Plotosidae > Porochilus > Porochilus rendahli. The sequence continues at coordinate 309 of JBCNYG010115363.1, read as the reverse complement.
TCAATGTCGCTAACTCTGAAATAGCTGTACAGTATAGTTATGTATATTTGTATACACACACAAACACACACACATATATGAATATATTAGAAATATCCCCTTATGAGTGGGCAACCACAAAACAGGCTTACCAGGATGAAATCGTAGTCATTTTATTTTTCTTACTTACCATAAATATATATATACATACATATATATATGTATATATATATGCATACGTATATACACACGTTATATATATATATATATATATATATATGTGGTATAAGGAAAAAAACAAGACTACAGTTTTCTCCCATTCACAGGGGA
>JBCNYG010115336.1:0-11407 GCA_039654305.1 Porochilus rendahli | reverse complement strand
AACTTTTGGTGGAGTCTCCTGTCAGATGGGCCATCAACTCCCACCTCCAGCAGAGCTACCACCACATTCCATTGGAGGCCAGGGACATAGAGTCTGAATGGGCCATGTTCCGTGTCTCCATTATTCAGGTGGCAGCCCAGAGCTGTAGCCAGAAGGTCATCGGTGCCTGTAGTGGAGGCAACCCACGAACCAGGTGGTGGACACCTGCATTGGTGGAGGCTGTCAAGCTGAAGAAGGAGGCCTATCAGGTCCTTTTTGGCTGTGGAATTCCCAAGGCAACAGATGGGTACCAACAGGCAAAATGTGATGCAGCCCGAGCTGTCACTGATGCAAAATCTGGGGTGTGGGAGGAGTTTAATGATGGCCTGAAAAAGGTTCTGGACCACCATCCGGTGCCTGAGGAGGGGTAGGCAGTACTCCACAAACACTGTCTACAGTGGAAGTGGGGAGCTGCTCACCTCAACTGGGGATGTCATTGGGAGGTGGAAGAAATACTTTGAGGGACTCAGTCCCACCAACATGCCCTTTGTGGAAGAGGAAGAGCCTGGGGGTTGACTGTTTGGGTTAACATGTCTCAACAACATTGTGTGGTCATTGGGGGCCGTAACTCTGGATTGGCAAACCGGGGTGGTAGTTCCCGTTTTTTCAGAAAGGGGACCGGAGGATGTGTTCCAACTATCATGGAATTACTCCTTAGCCTACCTGGAAAAGTCTATTCAGGAGTACTGGAGAGGAGGATCTGACCGATACAATGTGGTTTTCATCCTGGCCACAGCACTCTTGACCAGCTCTACACAACAGGATCGTGGAGGGGGAATGGGAGTTTGCCCAACCAGTCCACATGTGCATTGTCGACTTGAAGAAGGCTTTCGATGGTGTCCCTCGGGCTATCTTGTGGGGTGTGCTCTGGGAATATGGAATACAGGACCCATTGCTATGGGCCCTTTGATCTCTGTATTGTTAACAACATGACGAACTTGTTTCAAGTGGGGGTTGGACTCTGCCAAGGCTGCCCTTTTTCACCAGTTCTGTTCATAATTTTTATGGTTAGAATTTCTAGGTGCAGTCAAGGTGTTGAAGGGTTCTGGTTTGGTGGACATAGGATCTCGTCTCTGCTTTTTGCAGATGACGTTGTCCTTTTGGCTCACTGGAGCAATTCGCAGCTGAGTGTGAAGCGACTAGGATGAGCATCAGCACCTCTAAGTCGGAGGCCATGGTTCTCAGTCGGAAAAGGGTAGAATGCACCCTCCGGGTCTGGAATGAGGTCTTGCCCCAAGTGGAGGAGTTCAATTATCTCAGGGTCATGTTCACAAGTGAGGAAGGATGGAGCGGGAGATTGACAGGTGGATCAGTGCAGCCTCTGCTGTAAAGCGGAGCTTGTACCGGTCTGTCATGGTGAAGCAGGATTTAAGCCAGAAAGGCAAAACTCTATATTTACGTTTCTACCCTCACCTATGGTTACGAGCTTTGGGTAGTGACCAAAAGAACGAGATCACGAATACAAGTGGCTGAAATTAGCTTCCTTCGCAGGGTGGCAGGTCTCTTCCTTGGCGATAGGGTGAGAAATTCTGTCATCTGCGAGGAACTCGCAGTAGAACCGCTGCTCCTTCGCGTTGAGAGGAGACAGTTGAGGTGGCTTGGGCATCTGACTAGAATGCCTCCCGAACGCCTCCCTGGTGTGTGTTTTCAGCATTTCCAACCGGGAAGAGACCTAGGGGCCGACCCAGGGAATACATCTCTTGTCTGGTCTTGGAACACCTTGGCATTCTGGGGGTAGTGGCTGGGGAAAGGGACATCTGGACCTCACTGCTTAGGCTGCTGCCCCCACAACCCGACCCTGAAACAAGCGTAATAAGGTGAAAGAATGACTGAATGAGTTAATCTTATTATTTTCTTTTTGTTATGCTTCTGCATAGTCAGGAGCATGCCCCTACACCCAAAATCTGCACCTAATCTGCAAAACTCTGAAAGGGGTTTAAAGGGGCACTGTTAAAGGCTCCGCATCTGTCTGCTCTGGGAGCTCATCTGTACCTGTTTTAATTAAAAAAAAGAATAAATAAAAAAACCCTAAAAATCTCATTTTAGTTAGATTTTTGGTATGTTTCTGTATAGTCCTACCAAAACCTAAAAAAAAGTTGAAAAGAGAAACTCTTATGAAGTTCTTAAGGACCTTGTCTGTATCCATAATAAAAAACAAACAAAAAAAACCATTAAAATTGTGTTATAGTGTGCTTTTTTCTGTATTAGCTGTCCTAGCCCCCCACCGCCCCATCCACTTATGTTTTTTTATTTCTAAATATGACAGAAACTGCCCACAGTCCAAGGTAAATCCTCTATCTTATGATGACACAGAGCAGGGCAAATTGTAGGATTTCAAAATTTTAATAATCAAGCTAAACTCCTCGTTCAATTCTATACAGTGACGATTCAGTAATACAGCTTTTAAAGATATTTCAGAAATTTTGTTATTTTCCAAATCTCATTTATTCAGAAATAGATAAAATACAAATAAACAAAAATAATAATGCTGACAATGAAAGCAAAACATCTGCACCATTTAGTAAATTGCCACTTTATTGAAGCAGTAGGAAACAAGAACATTACGAGAGCTTTGCAGCAGCCTGCTGTGAGGCTAACTGTCTGTTTCAGATGCCAAATGAATCTCCTTAGTATATTCCTGCTCACTGTTACACTGATGAAAAATAATATACCCATGTTATTTATAATAAGTCTAACAGGCTAATTTAGTCCCATCATTCAATGGTTCCCACTGAAACTTAAAATATTGCAGATTTAAGAAACATAAAAAACATCTTTTATATGTGTTGTAAGGGTTCAAGGTGAACAGTGATGATGGGTAGGAATATCCCTGGCAAAACAGCTGTTAGTCCTTCTAATGAATGTTGAAAAAATAATAACTATTATATTTACTAATACTGTAAATAGCTGCATCATAATAACTAATGTAAGTGTTTATTTTAACATATGTGTGTATGTTACTCATTTTTGGCCAAAAATTAACCAAGTATATGCACGCCACAAATGCATTTGGTAAGCTAAATCACCATTGAAGGGACACGTTCAAAGAGGTGAATACATTGTTGTTCTTTCCTCACAATAAAAATGAGATAAAAAGAAAGAGTTGGCAAAAAAACTGAGTTGATGATGTGCGAAAACATTATAAAGTTTACATTGACAGTTCTGTGCGAAGCCTTATGTAGTAAGTATACATAGTATTTTAAATGTGTCCAAACAGGGCACTCCGGTGTTTTGTGAGCCCTAAAGCAGTCAAGCCATTTTTGCTGTTTGTACCTTGCAGGACGCCGTAATTGGCACTTTTTGCACTGTGCGGGCACCATTTTGGCTCTATGTTCACTTTACCTTTTATAAGAAGGTAAACACTATAAATGGCACTCTGCATAAATGTCAGATATCCTAGTATATAAGTGGGTGTTGATACATCCTGTTGAGCGCTGTGTTTAAAAATATGCTTGTGTGCTGTCTGGTGAGGTTTTATTTTTTGAGTTTTATACTTTTGTGTTTTGTATGAGGAAGTCGGCCCTTACTTTGGCTACTGTTTATTTGTAAAGCGTTAGCTCTCATGTGTTATCTCAGGCTGTGTGTATGACTGTGAGCCTTCTTTTTAAAACTTTTGTAGGATTTATATAAATGTTCATTTTACTATTCATAATGTGGAGCCACCAGCATTGAGAACAATAAATGGTGTGGTCCAAGCCACAATTGAAGTAACCACCCTAACCCTAACCCTGACTCATCCCTCTACTATGCCCCAACATCAATATCAACATAACACCAAGCAGAGTCTCCAGGTGTGAAAAGGTGTGATCCCACTTGGGCCGGGTTAGATCAAAGATATTCCTCCTAAACTCAAATCGAAGAAGCTTAAGAGTTCTGTCTTTGCGATTCAGAAACATTAGGGGATGGATAATCTAAAATTCATTTTGTGGCGCTATACGGAATGTCCTTTATTAGAGGTCTGTGTTTTACTGTCAATGGTGACCAAAAGTTAGATGCATACTCTATTCAGGGCCTCACCTGGCAACATTGGAGCAACCTTCATGCCATACAATTACAGATGTCCCAACAAACACATCTCACAAGGCCTAGGATTTTGTTTGCTTTTCAGCACAAGTTCAATGTAAGCTTCCCATAGGAGATCTGTAGTAATGGCAACACTAAGGTCTGTTGTCTAAGTTGCAGGCTGCAGGGGTTGTCCAATTGGATGACGTTTTTTTGGTCATATGCCAGACTTTACACTTGGATGTATTGAATTCCATGCCAGGATCTCATGATCTAGTTATACAATGAATCAGACTTCAAGTCATGTAAGGGATTTGCAGAGTTTGAGAGAATGTTTGGTAAAGTTTCAAATCATCTGCATATAACGCAACACACAAACCTTGAACATAGCTGGGCATTTTGTTTGTTAACATAAAGAACAAGAAGGACCCCAAAATAGAATTCTGGATTACCCCCGATGTTAGAAACAACCAAGATCAACAAAACAAGACCCCAGGGTGGGGTCATCCTTCTTGAACACCAGTGAAATATTAGCGATTGCGATGCCTGTGAAATAGCACAGTTTCATTAGCAGTGTCCTTAAAAATATTTGCTCTGATGTCCCCTCTGAGGATTTAAGGTCCTATCTGTCTGTTTGATCTGTTCTTTTCTCTCCTGTGCGTGTTCTGATTGCAGGCCCTACCCTGATTATCCCACCTGTTCCACATTCCATCCAGATAATAAAAGGCTCGCTATTATTTGGGCCCATTGCCAGATCATTCTGTGTTGTCTCAGGGAGCAAGTGTTACCCCCCACTATGCCAGCAATCTAGCTGGTCGTTCAATATACTACTTTTCCCAAGTTTGTCTGTCTCCTTCTCTAAATAACAAAACCTGTTAAATGCTACTTTGCCTTGTCTATCCTACTTTTGGGTCTGTTATTTCCTGGTACCATCGTAACATTTGCAAACTTCCAAGGATATCATCTGAACTGCATGCTACATTAAGATTCTGAATGACATCATTCACTTCTGCTACAGTAACCTTGATCAAACTTGGTCCTTCCTCTGCTCAGTCTGGGGACTGGACATCAGATTACTCTTCAGTTACACAGGGATTGAGCACAGAGTGGAACACAGTTGAGTGTGTTTGTGATCACTGCAGTGTCAGTAATAAATAAGTGACCATTCTGCTTAAATTTTTTATTAATAGTGTAGAATTTGACATACATCCAAAACCATTCTGGGTTGTCAGAAATCAGACCTTTGAGCTTTCTAGCATGTTTAATTCTTGTCTCAACCAGCAGTTGTTTTGCAAAGTGCCAAAGTTATTTATGTGATTATTGTTAATGTTATTAATATTTTTGAAAACAATTACCTTATCTTCAGGTCAAATTGCCGATCACAAAAATTTGGTCAAAATTTGCTTTTGAAACAAGGTACAGGGTTTTCTTGAGTTACTTGAGGTAGTTCAGATCAGTGTCTGTTAGATTGTATTTTCTATTTCTACAATACAGTTGCAAACACACACACACACACATACACAAACACATACAAACATACACACACACATACATACTGTTAAGATGTATTTTCTCTCTCTAAGTGTACTTTTTCATTGTTCATTTTTGACTAGAAACTTGACCTTGCAACTCATCGTTCTGTCTCCAACACACTGTCTCATTACCTGTTGTTTATGGCTGTGTGAATAGGGCATAGTCCTTGTTATCACAACCCTGCATTCTTGTCCTAGCACTCAAGGCTAAACCCCACCTGCGTTGTCTTCCTTTCCCACGTATGCATGCCTAGCACACTGTATAAAAACCCTGTGTGAACAGCGGACACAGACAAGCAGCAGAGAAATACTTTCTTACAATTTGGTGACCCCGATGTGACACTCCTGGTCAGGTAAGACAAGTTTTGTTTGACTACCTGGTTAGCAGTATTGTATTACTGAATGCTATCCCCAGTGTGGTATCTGGGAAGTGTTATCCCCTCACAGACGGACGGTTTACCCCCAGTGTGGTATCTGGGAAATGTTATTCCCTCACAGAGGGACGGTTTACCCCCAGTGTAGTCTGGGAAGAGCACGCTATACAAATAATAGGTATTGTCCTGATCAGGTAAGACAAGTATATTTGACTACCTGATTAGCAGTATTACTAAACGCTATACAAATTATAGGCATTGTCTGCTTCTCTGTGTCTCTGCATGTAAAAAGTGTGTAAAATAATGGGATGGTTGTTCCCTAAGCCTGCTCCAGGGGAGACCCCAAAGGATTGGATGCAACATTGTGGTTTTTCTTATGTCGTCCTGTGGCTTGACAATTTGGCTGGGTGGACCGAGGTCACCCCAAAAATCCCGGCTTATCCCCGGTATGGGACTTTTGATCCAGGTTTTCTATCATCAGCACATGCAATGATATATGATGGCATTGGGGATCCAGGCTGCTATAATCATATGAGGGAAGGTTATACAAAGTGGTATTAAATGAAAAGCATGTGGGATAAGAAGAAAAAAATATATGTTTCAAAATCTGCGTTAAAGGAACTTAGGGGTTCCTTTTTTATCTTCATATACTCCGCCCCTCCTTGTTTGTTGTCCGACTGATCTCTCGCTGTCTTTTTTTTTTTTTACACATGCGTGACTGCAATATCTAGCCTCAGGGTGCCACATAACTTGTTAACGTGCTGAGCATAAGAACGATGTGGGCTGCATAAGCTGTGCACCCTACGAGGCCACAATCAAACACATTATTCCTGTGTATATCAAACAGTATCCGCTCTCTCCAGCCAAAATGGAGGGTATTGATGTTATTTTTTCCTCTCTTATACAACAGGGTATCGTGGTTCCATGCGTGAGTCCATACAACATGCCCGTTAATCCTGTCCCAAAATCAGACGGCTCCTGAAGATTTACCCAGGATCTCAGAAAAATCAACAAACTGATTGTTCCTGTGGCCCCACTGGTTGGCTGAGAAAATTTTTTTGTGTCATCCGCTAATTTTACACACATCAAATCAGGTAACACAGTTCCTTCGCAATTTGAATACATGACACATGTCATCCCAGCTCTGCGCGGGGTACGAGACTGTTCTCCTTGCGATGGAGAATCTTTCAATTAAGCCCACGTCATCTCATGCCTTGATTGCCCACGCCTTAAAACATCTCCTAAATGCACAGGACAACTGTGCCTCTTTGCATCCTCACGATTGTCTTTCCACTATTACATTCGACACTAGCATACGTTCTGATTTATGGTCTACACCCCTTTCATTTGGCGATCACCTCTTTGTTGACTCAACTGAAAGTGATCAGTACTCTGTAAAGAGCTAAACATCAGTTGGCACTTTCACATTCCCTACCATCCACAATCCTCTGGGATGGGGTAAAGGGCAAATTGCACAATCAAGGGTACAATTCGAAAAGCCATGTCCGCCACGGGATCTAACAATTGGCTACAAGTTTTACCTGCCGTATTGGCCGACATGCGTATGACCCCCCAGGTTTCCCTCGACCACCTCTCACCGTACGAGGTGGTGATGGGAAGACCATTTTCCACTCCATGGCAGCGAAGTAAGCAGGGTGTGGGAACAACTGATCTGAATGTGCATTCTTGGTAATTACTCTGCGGGGCTCATTGGGGTGTTAGATGCTTATTGGGCATGTGTCAATTCAACCAGACCTGCCTTAAAAAAAAAACACTCACCCATTTGCAGTTGGAGACAAGGTCCTGGTCAAACGGTTTGCAAAACGTAACTCTCCTCTAGGAGAGGCACCCTATAGTGAACCCGCAGAGGTAATCGCTGTAACACGAACTGCCTCTTACAGGGATCCTCTTCTATCTAAGAGGGGATTGTCGCTGAGTTGCAATAAATGGGAAAACACCATACACGTACATGAACTCCCCACAAGACATCATCCGCATTCTCTTCGGCCGATCACCACCAAGGGAAGATAAGGCACCCGCTTCAACCTCCACCTCCACGCCTCGGGTACAGTTCTGCACACATAAACTACAAGGAACCGAATGTCAGTGACTTCTTCAAAGAACAGAAGACTAGCCAGTGACCGGTATGGCTCTTCTACTACTCTTGATCTGCACACTTAAGGCAGGGTTACCCACACAAGCGCAGCCACATGACAAGACCTTTTGGCAGTTTGCTAATTGGACTGCTAAACTATAAACTAATGGATCATGTTATGTTTGCCATGATTATGCCTATTCTTATCGTTTTTATTACTTCTTTGTATGTTTGGACCATGTTTGTTTAGATGTCTTATGGACCGTGTATATGCTATGACTTCTGCCTTAAGTGAACCCAGATATATGCCTCTTGCTACTATAACAGCTGATAGTAGATAGAAAATAGCTTCATGTGTTATACGCTATAACTGAAGTATAAAAGAGGGGAATTGTTAGATCGTACTTCCTATCAGTATAATACAGTTGTAAAACACACACACACACACACACACATTCACACGCGCCTACTGTTAAGCTAAGCGTGTACTTTCATACGTATGCATGCCTAGCGCACGGTATAAAAACCCTCTGTGAACATCTGTACTTTGAGCCTTCCAAGAATAAACCAGACTTGATTGTTTTAGTGTGGTTTGTTATTCTGCTCCAGGAGCTCCTCAACACGCGAAAAAGCACAGACAAGCAGCCGAGAAATACTTCCTTACAGGTGCACATTGCTATTTTTGGTATTTGAGGTTAATGAAGCATTGTCTATCCTTTAAAAACTGCTGTGAGCTTTACTGTAAATGAAGTTTGCAGTACTTGCCTCATAGTTTTAATGTCATTGTGTTAATCCATAATCCTCAAGACTGCTCTGATACTTCAACACAATGTGTTAATTTATTTTCAATATAAATGTGGCAGACATCCGGACTTCTTCAGACCTGACAGGTCCAAATCATGTAGTTGACAATAAAATAGTTGTTAAAACAATTGGCAACAGTTGACAATAAAGAGCTCTTATCTTATGTAGTTGTTTTCCATCAGAGTATTCACTTGTTTGTTCATAATATATAGTAGTGTACAGTGAAGATTATACTCCACCACTTTTGTCTAAAAGGGCTCCTAATAAAAAAAAGTAAAAATTACTATTCTATAATATTTTGGTGAAAATGTATTGAATAATTCTATTGTAGGCAATGACAACCAAAAAAAAAAATTCTGACAAGTATACTGAGGTAAAAGTATGGCTAATAAACAAAAACACTGAAAATACCAATTTTTTTACTTTGTGCATAGCATGAATGAACTTCAAACCATAACGAATGTTATTATATATTATTGTTTGTCTACTTATTCTCATCAGTATGATCACATACATTATTACTTCACTTGCTAAACCTTTCCATGTGGTTTGAAGTTCCAATAGCATTGGCAGAAATGTATTGAACAATGCTATTGGAACTTTAAACCACATGAAATGGAATAAAAACCACTTTTTATTACGAGCCCTATTAGACAAAAGTGGTGGTTTATAATCTTCACTGCACACTACTGTAGATTTAAGCACTGCCTCAAAGTGGAGCTCTCATATGATTTCCCTTACTTAAGTTTTTGGTGGGTCTCCAGTTAGTAGCTGACATTAGTCACTGTGAGACACAGTAGGTCACCATGCATGCATTGAGAGAATTTGACCTTCCATGACTCCGCCTTATATTTTCACATTACATTTTTTCTTTCACGACATTAAAATTCAACAAAATGTGAAGAGTTTGCATGGCTGAAGTACCCAACACCCCTTACTGGGCCTGCTGTAATAACACACTTCGAAACTATTTCAGCTGTTTTATCCTACTTAGAGTCACGGAAAGGCTGGCATCCATCTCAGCTGACTATGGGAAAATGCGGGGTTCACCCTGAACAGCTTGCCAGGCCATTGCAGAGCCAACACACATACAACCATTCACGCTCCCTTTCACACCTAGGGGCAATTTGAAACCACCAGTCGGCCCACACAAGCAACCTGCAACCTCCACACAGATGGTTTAGTGGTTAACATGCCTGCCTCACAGCATGAGGGCCCTGGGTTTGAGTCCCAGCTAATTGATAGCTTGAAATTGCCCCTAGGTGTGAGTGTGAATAGTTATGTGTGTGTTGGCTCTGCAATGGTCAGGGTAGCTGTTAAGTGTACTCCGCCTTCACTGAAATCCTAATATGACTAAATGGTTCTAAATATAAACTCAGAAACTGTGATGAAGCTCCTCCCACAACAGCTCAATCAGGTTGAGATGTGGTGACTTTGCTGACCATTCCTTTCCATTACAGAATACCAGCTGACTGATTTTTCTATAACTTGTTCTAGTTTTAGTGTCTTGGGTCATTGTCCTGTTAAGTTATCCATAAGCATCTTTTACTTTATGCTGTGCCTTATAAATATTCTTCTTTGTGACCCATGCACCTAACACTATTCATTTATCTATACCAACCCCCCATCTTCCTCTGTCTAATGACTGCACAGCACACTGTACAGTATATCAGGTGAAAATGGAACAAAATTTCAACACCAAAACTCATAACCTCTATGCCCAGACATTTTCATGCTGTTTTGAAAGGAAGAAAGCTTTACCATGGTAAACATGCCCCTGTCCCAAATATTTTGAGACCTGTATCAAGCATCAAATTTGAAATATGGTTATTCTGGTAAGTTGTAAATTTCTCAGTGTAAACATTTATGTTCTGTTGTGAATAAAATATTGGCTTGTGATTTGCAAGTCTTTTAGTTTTCATTTAATTCAAATTTCTATAATCGAACCCATAAATGATGATTTTCCAGATCAACTCACCTAAAGCAGGGCTTTAACTGCCATAAATATCATTTATGTCATTATTGATTTTTGTTTACATATATATTTTATATTATTTATTTTCATGAACATTGATTTGTTTTGTAAGTTACACCACATGGGAACCATTGTTCAGTATTATGTTGTGCAGGGGAAACTATCGCGTGCACACGAGAAAAGGACATGAAGAAAAAAAAAGGATAGGTTTCTCATGTGCTATTATCGTGTTGTGGCATGAATGAAGTGGACACAAGCCAGCTGCAGGTAATCAACTTTTTATTTTCAACACATGCCAAAAAACTGAATGCAAGAACACAGTAACAAAAACCTAACTCTCCATAAACCCCACCCCCAACATCCCTCAGGCCGATGGGTGAGAGGGACCTCTCTCACATACACCACACAGCCCTCCCCACGAACACCCAGAAAGGCACATGACACCAAAATCAGTCTCTCAAAGGGGGCCTTATCAGCCTGCCATAATGGCTGCGCCAAAAAACAGTCGCATCAGCAGTAGGAACCTGTAACACAGAATGATCAGGTGAACATCTGTTAGGCACAACAATATCTGAAACAGGCTGGG
>JBCNYG010115301.1:0-11414 GCA_039654305.1 Porochilus rendahli | reverse complement strand
TTCGTTTTCACAAAATATTCAGCTTTATTTGCAGGCATGCCCACTTCACAGCAAGAATAGCCTGGGCTTCAGACTCGCGCTTGGCGAGGGTTTTTCGTTATTATGTATGGCAATGCTGCACATTCAACATGCTATTCATCCAGTGCTGCTGATAGCCTCTTTCAGGACAAAGTGCTAACACGCTACCACCTTTTACCCTCTGTACCCACTACTAACATTCCACAGTCACACAGTCCCAGATGTCCCAGACTGCGTGTCAGTCCCAGACTGAGATGACCCAGTCACTGAGTGGGAGAGCAGACCACACACTTTGAAACTATGGCTATGATCCTGGAAGCAAATTTAGCACACTGGAATTTTCACTTTTATGACCATCCTATTCTTTTTTCACTCTGGTGTGAATGGTGTGTTTCCTGCATTGTAAATTATGTTTCTGATATTTACAGTGCTGACTAAAAGCATCTCTCTCATTTTCTTTTTTTTTTTTTTCTTTTTTTGCTCTGCCATAAAAAAGTGAATGTTGCAGCTTGGACTGGGCACAGATTTCACCACAGAGTGAATAAGCTAGTCAAAAACTTTCTCTGGCCTTAATAAAAATGAAAAAAAAAAAAGGTAGTGGAGTTCATGGAGTAGTACAAGCATGGTGCAGACTTGTTGAATGTAGATATGTACACAATTAAAGTTGCAGCATGAATGAAAAAATGCAACATGTGATGCAATATTTATAAGCACCAGACTTTCAAAAGATGCCTACATAAAGGGTGTAACCATTGTGAAAGAGCAGGCTGAATGATCATGCACAAGCAGGAAAAAATTAACCATAAACATCTCATGTTAATTTGCTTTTCTTATATTTCTGCATGTTAGGGTTGTGTGATATAGCACGTATATCAAGAGCATGTTTTCTGTAAATAAAATTAATAAACAAATATACATATATATTAATATATATAGTTATATATATAGTTATATATATAGTTATATATACTGTTATATTCAAAAAAATAATTAATAATTTTCAAAAAATATCAGGACTATAGCAAGTAAATAGGTAATTTTGTTTAATTCCAAATCAGCACTTTTGCTTTAACAGAATAAAAGACGTGAACTGTAAAATCCATACAAATAAATATGTAGTATATATAAAATTACACAATAAAGGTGTAAATAAGATGCTATAAATACACCTGAAACAAAAATTCCAAAACCTTCTGTAAGCAGAAATTTAGCATTTCAAACTTTTATATTAGTAAAATAATAATTAAAATTAGTAAAATAATATTTTACATTATGATATTACTTAATATTTTCATATTTGTTGACTTACTTTAAGTAAAACAGTCATGGTGACAGATACAATGACAGTATACTCACATTATAACTTGATATGAAGGAGTTTTCATGTGCAAACCCACAATGACTCCTTGCTCTCATTATAAGTACACTCTGTAAAGTATAAATGGCTGGTATACACTATCTACTACTACTCTATTACAGCAATTTGTCTGCATTACCTTACCAAGGCCTACATTAACTTTACCGAGGCTGAGGTAATTTTTAGCTTCCTCGTCAGGTCTGAAACACACAAAAAAAGATGGAAACTGTCTTTATCAGAGGAACCAAATCTTAGTGTTGATAGATGATCACGTTACTTTAAATTCCTCCAAATCGTTAGGAATTTTAAGCTGCAATATGCTGATCATTTGTTGTCCGGTGAACAATAGTTTTTATGAATAACCATGGTGACTGGTTGTCTTGAAGACAGAGAAACCTGCTAGTTTTGAACACTGCTATGGCACTGACAGTATTTGTAATCTGATTTCTCGACCTGCGAGCAATAAGTTGCATATGGACCGGTACATTTTGCCATGGGTGTTAGACATTAGCTAGCCACACTGTGCACTATTATCTTTGGGTAAAGAAACAAACTGGAAGCCACAAAGGGATATGGAGAGAGGGTGCATATGCTAGATGAGAAGTTTATTGTGGACTGGCAACTCAGATATATTAAACAGAACACAAGTAAGTATGGCACGTAGCCAGCTAACAAAGTACAAAGAAAAAGAAAATAGCATGAGGCAAAAAGAAAACAGAAAAATAAACACCAAGGATGTGAAATAAACTGAAATTTAAAATAAAATTAAAGAAACAGGGCTGATAAGACAGGGCGTTAAAAGCTTCACATTGCAGGGCATAGCCTATTAATCGTATGATATCTATGCTCCTTCTCTCTCTCTTTTGTCCCAATTAAAATCTAGTTAGAAAATAGACCACAGAGGTCTAGCCACTCCTGCTGATGACCATTTGATTATATGCCAATATAGAACAAGCATAGCCCAGCTTCAGCGTGCAGCAGTTGTCGGAGGCATAATGCCCCTGGTAGGGTCACCCAAGGCAAACAGGTCCTAGGTGAAGGTCCAGATTAGGCACGGTTTACAAGAGCTCTCTGAGTAAAATGACATCAAGGAGACAGTTTCCCTTGCCCTGACATGGATTATTGGGGTCCCCCACTGGAGCCAGGCCTGGGGGAGGGGCTCGAAGGCAAGTGCCTGGTGGTCAGGCTTCTGCCCATGGTGCTCGGCCGGGCCCAGCCCAAAAAGGAGACATGGGTCCGCCCTCCCATGGACCCACCATCTGTGATGGGGGCAATAGGGGTCGGGTACTATGTGAGCTGGGTAGCAGCTGAAGGCGTGGGTTCTGCCGGACCGATCCTCGGCTACTGACTCTGACTCTTGAGAAATAAAATGTCACCTCTCTTGTGGGGAAGGAGCCTAAGCTGGTGTGTGAGATTGAGGGATATCGACTAGATATAGTTGGGCTCACCTCAACACATTGCTTGGGTTCTGGAACCGCCCTTCTCGAGAGGGGCTGGACCTTATTTTATTCTGGAGTTGCTCATGGGGAGAGGCAAGCGAGCAGGTGTGGGCATACTTATTGCCCCCTGCCTCGTTGCCCACATGTTGGAGTTATCCCCGGTGGACAAAATGGTAGCCTCCCACCTACAGGTGGGGGAAGGGACCTGACTGTTGTTTGTGGCTATGCACCAAATAGCAGTTCAGAATACCCACCCTTTTTGGAGTCCTTAGGGGGTGTGCTAGAGGGCGCCCCACCTGGGGCTCTCTCATCATCCTGGGAGACTTTATTGCCCATGTGACAGTGTGACCTGTAAGGGTGTGATTGGTAGGTATGGCCTCTCCAATCTGGTCCTGAATGGTGTTTCGTTGTTGGACTTCTGTGCTCGTCATGGTTTGTCCATCATGAACACCATGTTTGAACATAGTGGTGTCCATAAGTGCACATGGCACCAGGACACCCTAGGCCGCAGTTCAATGATTGACTTTGTAGTCGGGTGATTGGACTTGCGGCCGCATGTTCTGGACACTCGGGTGAGCTGTCAACCGATCATCACCTGGTGGCGAGCTGGCTTAGATGGTGGGGGAGGCTGCTCTCCAGACCTGGGAGACCCAAGCGTGTAGTTAGGATCTTCTGGGAAGGTTTGGCGGAATCTCCTGTCAGAAGGGCCTTTAACTCCCACCTCCAGAAGAGCTACCACCACATCCCAATGGGGACATAGAGTCTAAATGGGCCATGTTCTGTGTCTCCATTATTGAGGCAGCAGCCCACAGCTGTGGGCTGAAAAAAGGTTCTGGACCACCATCCGGCCTCTTAAGAGTGGGAAGTAGTACTCCACAAACACTGTTTACAGTGAAAGTGGGGAGCTGCTCATCTCAACTGGGGATGTCATCAGGAGGTGAAAGGAATACTTCGAGGACCTCCTCAATCCCAACAACATGCCCTCAGTGCATGAGGAAGAGCCTGGGGGTTCAAAGGTGGGTCTGCCTATCACTGGGGCTGAGGTCATCAAGGTAGTTAAAAAGCTCCTCGGTGGCCAGGCTCCTGGTGTGGATGAAATCCGGCCTGAATACCTCAAGGCTCTGGGTGTGGTAGGACTGTCTTGGTTGACACGTCTCTACAACATCACATGGTCATCAGGGGACATACCTCTCGATTGGCGAACCGTGGTGGTAGTTTCCCTTTTTAAGGGGACTAGAGGGTGTGTTCCAACTATCGTGGAATCACACTCCTCAGCTTACCCGGGAAAGTCTATTCAGGAGTATTGGAGAGGAGAATCCGGCCGATAGTTTAACCTCGGATTTAGGAGGAACAATGTCCCAGCCGCAGCACTCTTGACCAGCTCTACACACTCTACGGGATCCTGGAGGGGGCATGCGAGTTTGCCCAACCTGTCCACATGTGCTTTGTGGACTTGGAGAAGGCTTTCATCTGTGTCCCTCGGGATATCTTGTGGTGTGTGCTCCAGTAATACGGAATACCAGATCCATACTGGGATGAGAATCAGCACCTCCAAGTCTGAGGACATGCTTCTCAGTGGGAAAAGGGTGGAATGCACCCTCTGAGTCTGGAATGAGGTATTGCCCCAAGTGGAGGAGTTCAAGTATCTTGGGGTCTTGTTCACGAATAAGGGAGGGATGGAGCGGGAGATTGACAGGCAGATTTGTGCAGCCTCTGTTTTAAAGTGGAGCTTGTACCGGCCCGTCATGGTGAAGACTGAGCTGAGCCAGAAGGCAAAGCGCTCAATTTACCAGTCAATTTATGTTCCTACCCTCACCTATGGTCACGAGCTTTGGGTAGTGACTGAAAAAATGAGATCACAAATACAAGTGGCTGAAATGAGCTTCCTTCGCAGGGTGGCAGGTCTCTCCCTTAGAGATACGGTGAGAAGTTCTGTCATCCGGGAGGAACTCGGAGAAGAACCGCTGCTCCTTCGCGTTGAGAGGAGCCAGTTGAGGTGGCTCGGGCAACTAATTAGAATGCCTCCCAACCCCGGAAGAAGCGATGAATGAATGAATGAATGATTAAATTCATTAAATTCAGATTTGCATGTGATATGGAAAATCATTGTTCTTGAAAGGTGTCATCCTCAACCCACAACCCACAACTCATTCATCATACTTCACTTTATTCAATAATTGATTATTAATTCACACACAAATCCTCATCTTATTCTCTCATCATGTATGTGTGTGTGTGTGTGTGTGTGTGTGTGTGTGTGTGTGAGTGTGTGTGTGTGATGGGTTAAATGCAGAGCCTTGCTTGCTCTAGTGGGATAAATCAAGTATAAAAAATATGATAATATATACGATCTGCAGCTAATAACCAGGTGGATCCTAACATGGAAATAACCATTGGAAGGTGGTGCGGTGGTGCGGTGAAAGGTGGTGTAGACCCTGGGCAGATTAGCACACCGAACATACCATCTAGTTGTCCATCAATCGCACATCTGAATAAATCACCCAAATGGTGGAAAATATTACAGCAAGGAGTAATTAATTAAAGAAATCATTAATATAATATAAAACGTTAGAGAGTTTTCTACCGTCGATCAATGTACAGTATATCATCATAACACACAGCCCTAAAGTGTAGTGTTTACTAGAACAATGAATGAATTTAAAAAGACACTGTTACAGAGCATTACTTTCATGTTTCTGTGTAATGTCCTAGAACTCTAAATTGTTTTGAAATCTTGAGTCTTGAGTCGTGAAATTACCTTTTATAACCTTGTACATTTTCACAGAGTTTTTCATGTTATTAGTTTGCTCTAGAACAGCTGTAAACTACAGCGCAGAGCTCACCTGGTACTGTACAACTCTTTTTATGCTCCTATGTAGTATATTCTAAAACGATAATTTGCTTGAGGCTGTGTGGTTGTCTCTGAATTGAATAGTCCCTTTGATGTTCTTCTTTAGGGAACTATTTTGCAACATCCACCTGGTCTTTTGCAAATAACTGTAAATTTTTCATCCAGGTAATCAACCGCTCTGCTCTGGCACTTGAAAATGTATATCCTTTGGGTGGTGTCTGTTTGCTTACACGAACACAGGTGAATGCCGTGGCACTGATTAATTCCAGTCATGAATAAAGAACAGTATTAGTATTCTCATTCTTGATACAGAAAGCAGTGTTAACACTTAATCTGCTTGTGGATATGAAAAAGCCAAATTTGTGTTTTACTGTCTGATAAAGACGTTCCCTCAAGGCGTGTTATAATTCCCTACTTTGATCCCGTTCAGACTTGTTACGATATTTTGTCCCAGGTGCTGTAATCACAAGTGGTCAGTCGAGCTAGATAGCTTCTCACACCTGTTCTAATGCCCTTCAGTCTTGCTGCATGTTACACAATATCCCACTCAGTGTGCAATAAGACCGGGATCCGCGCAGACCCAACCTAAACAGTGCAAGCTCCAGACGTGTACATTTGCATCGAGGTGATTACAAATAATCATCTCGGTACAAGGATATTCAGCACATGTTCAACATGAGCAGGACTTTATAATTCACAGCTCAGCCATTTTAGTTTCTATAAGAAAGAAATACATCTGCATGCTTTTAAAGTTGTTTTCCGCCAAAAAGAGTTATGGGCTGTTCATGCCAATATGCGAGCTCATAAATCTAAATCTTGACAGTCTCATCATCTCATTTTCTTTATGTAGGTAACACAGCCTTTCACAAGAAAACTCTTTGTGAAGCTTAAAGACACGAAACATTCCATGAAACAAAAATTAGCTCACATGCTTATTCATCTCTTCTGCAGATAAAAATGCATTCGTTAACACCCACCCACAGGGCTATGGCCCTGCACAAAAGCCCCTCTCTGTCGTGCCTCTGAATGGGACTCAGAAGGCTCTTTGTGGCTTCTGGTTGTCTTGACGACATGCCCTGGTCCAGAAAGCAGGCGGACTCTATGGAGGCATGCCCTATTAAAAAAGACTATTTAGCTTACTGCCAATATGAAGAACACTCCACTCCACCCCTCTTGCACAGTGCTAACAGAATCACTCTTCCCTAAATCAACTAGCTGCACTGCACGCCTGAAAATCACACACATATGCCATTGAAGAAGTAGAACTACCAGACCAGACCTAAAACTTAAACTGGAATTCAGCCAAAAATTAATATGAGCATGCATGCATAGTTTTTGTCGGTAACCATCAAAACATGCTATTCTCATTAAAACCTTCTCGTGTAAAGATAAAAACGAGTAGTAAGTGCTCACAAACGGTGCAACTGTGCTGAAAAAAGTGGGTTGGGCATAATGCTTCATAAAATAAAATCCAGCATTAATCTGAATCAGCCTGTACTGAATCTGGGACCACTGAAGCACAATTTATCACTTCAGTGGATGATGACTGGTTTGAGTCTAATATAAAGGGAATGTGGTGAATAATTAAAACCATCTTGACTTTGCCAAATCTCCCCTGGAAATCTGGCCATTGTTTGACGATAGCTTTAAGTGTGGGGCCAGTAGTGAAGGGATAAAATTGCTGCCAGGCTTAAGTAGCAGGTGTGTATCTCATCTGAATGCCATCTTATATTATTCAGCCATCATTTGATTGAAAAAGCTTTCGTCTGAAGGGGCGTCAACACAGGAAGCGATTAGCATCAATGACCATATAAAGTCAATAAACACCGGAAAAACGAGTGATGACCGATGAAGTGGACAAATACAGAGTTCAACTGAGCTGAACTTTTATGCAGATGAAATGTGACAGGAGCAATTATCATTCCGAGCTTAAACTTACCACTCAATGACAGATGTCACCAAAATGAGTTCACCGAAATATTTTCCATAATCAACAAACACGAGTTTAATGATTCTGTCTACAACATGTTAGAGCAGCTCATTATCATCATGCACTTTCATGATTACACGTAGAAAATTTAAATAATAACCTGAAGCGCCATGCTTGGGTCTGTGTTTCTGAAACCTTCGTCATTTCCTGTGAGTTAATATTTATATAGTTTGTATAGTTTAACTCTTCTTATTTCATAATGCACAAGAGTCTCCATTCTATACTTATAGCTGCACAATAATAATATTGATCCAAACAAGTTACTTAGTAAAATAAGTTATTTATTATAATAATATGAGATAATATGAGTTAAATAATAGAAGGTATTGACAATATAAGCTATCTATTACTGAATAGAAACTGCTCTCGGATTCACTCTGAAATATTTAGAAGCAAGAAACATGTGAGAAGGTTACCTAGGCAACCAGAGCTGTCCTCAAGCACTTCGCTAAGTGGTTAGCTTGTCACTTGATTTGCTTATTGCAATTGTTAACAGGTTTGATTTGTCAGGAGGGTTTTGATAACTAAATAACTATATCCCACCGAAAAGTGCTCCCTTGCCATTATAAACAATTGGTGACTATTTTGCTGACCTTGAACTTGACCTACAATTACTTTTTCATAAACCTATATAAGACTTTGCTCCCAAGTTGCTACCCTAAAACATTTGACGGTGAAATGTCAAGCGATTCTTGAGACATAGGCGAGCGAAGCCACAAAAGAGAAAAAAAATTATTGAATAAAAAAGCACACACTGACAGAAGTGAAAACAAGCTACATTATCACTTTTCATGGTCTTATTTACTTATTATGGTCATACTTTACAACCATGGTGAACAGAGAAGCATAATGTTGCTGAGCCTCAACCTGACCAACTGAAGCAACAATGCCATGCAAGGTATACAAGTTGAAACATAAGATTGTGTGGGGAAAAAAAGTTACCATCATTTGTGGTGTCTTTTTCCCTATTAGTTTCACACAGTTTCCTCAATAAAGTATTCATCAAGGATCAATAAAGTATTCTGATTCTGATTAATTCTAGATGTTATGTTTTCACCTCTGTGTGTTTGTCTGTTTGATAGTGTGCAATATAACTCAGGAGGTTATGCACAGATTTTCATAGGGATGGATTTTTTTCTAGAGTAGGGTGTGGTACAATAACAAACCGTTTAAACATTTCAAAAAGTTTTTTTTAATAATTTAATTAAATTTTCTAAAGCGCTTAATCCTAATTAGGGTCATAGGGAGGCTGGGGCCCATCTTAGCCAACTCTGGGCAAGGACCAGAATACCCTGAATAGCTTACCCGGTCATCACGCTGAAATACGCTGACGGCAAAGAAACCTACACTGTTTTTTTTAATCCCTATTCCTTTACATGATGCAAAAAATCAGCAGACTGTTCAGCATCTAGGAGGAGACATTTCATTAAAATAACTATGAAGCTATTATAAGTTATAATGAACACTTTGTTATCAAGTCCAGAATTGGACATTAAACAAAAAACAACAAAACAAAATAAGCGTATGTAAAATGAAATGCCTCAGGAAAACACACAGAGCGCGAAATGACATTGTGAGAAAACAAGTCAACTCAACCGCCTGCCTAGAATTCATTGAAAAGCAGCAAAGGAAATGGTTCGAGCATCCAGCAAGACTGCCAGCTAAATACCCGGCACAACATTTGTATAAACAGATAATGGAGGGACTCCGGGGAAGAGGAAGACCAAGGAACAGATGGACAGAAGGAGTAACGGTAACCCTCCAGTGGCATCACACCTGGACCGGAAACTGCATCTCCCCTCGGTGCCCTAACAGATACCAGAGGAAAGAATAAAGAAGAAAAATGAAATAAAGTTAGAATGAACCCTGCAGTCGGTTCAAAAACAGATAAGTGCAATTGTTTTATTTATGAGAAAAACTACTTTTTTGGTAGCTTTATCTTAAAGCCAATGAATAAACGGTTTTTTAAAGTTAATGGAAAAAGTTTTTTTTGTAAAGTTACTTAAAAAATAGTTTTTTTCATAATTAAAAAAATTAAATATTTTGTTTTTGTACTCAATCTCTTCATATGCACTGGAATTACATCTTTTAAAAAGTGTCTGAATACTTATGAAGCTCTGCGACCCTAATTAGGATTAAGCGGCTTATAAAATAAAAGAATGAAAGAATTAATACTTATTAATACTTTTAAGTTTGTTTATTATACTTTTATTTATTTTTGGTTGTGGTTTGTGGTTTTTCTATAATTTCTTCCGCACTGCATTAGTGACCATGTCGTTTTTATTCCGGATTTGGAAATGTATGGTCTGTGGTGTGTGAGCTGCTGGTGTCCGTCCAAATCCCCTGTCACAGCTGCCAGATTACGACTGCAGTAGAAGTGGCGTCCTTCTGCAACAACCAGTCATTTAAACAATGATCAGCTCCATGCCAGCTCCTAATATCATTAAACTGATATCAGAAAACTCTTTTTTAAAGTATGATGCCCGTCTCAGCACTCTTTCACATGGTGAATGGTCACATTGTCCCCTGGGAATAATAAATAGGCTTCTTAATCACCCAGAGTGGCAACTTCTCCACTTCGCCCTCATGCCCAATGAGACGTGACACTCTATTGAGGCTATAAAATGTGGAGTCAGTACCAAGCACTCTCATCAGTGTCTGTCCCTCCTTTCTGTGACTTGTCTGTCTCTGCAGCCGGGCATCTGGCTTGACTATACTTGCCTGTTAGCCTATAGGCACTCAGCTCAGAAAGGGCGTTACTGGAACAGCTTTTGTATGGTGTAGTTCTTCACTACTTATATTTCTTTTGATGTAGTCATTAGACACACTGTGGTTTTTGAAATGGTGAGATGTATTAGTTATGAAAATTTCAAGAAATGATGAATAAGGCATCACCATTAAAGAGGCATTTCCTAAATTTTTCTCTTTTTAATAAACTCTCCTACTCCTCTAAGAACGCTGCTCGTCGGTTTCTCAGTGTATATCCAGCAAATGAATTCTTAATCCATCGTGATATTTTCATTCGCAGCAAATCACACTTTGCGCCATTGTAGTCTCCTTAGACCCAAAACCTAAGCCTGGTTCCCACTACTGTGCGATCCGTTACGAATGCCACGATTGGCTATGCATAGCTGATTGTTGAATTTTTCTGAAATGTCACTGTTGGATACAAGCTGATGCGAATCGATACGTTCTGGTCTGATTCGGTGCACTCAGATGCGATATGGTCACGATCGGTGTTTGTCTTGTCCAAGGTGAATCCCGATCATCACGATTTGGAAACACGATTAGATGCGATCTGTCGTGCTTTGTTATGATCCAATATGATCTGATGTGATGATCAGGATTGACAATTATTCATCTTGATAGTAGAACATTTTTGAACCGTCCAAAACCGTCCCTTTTTCTACAATTAACACGACTGCCACAACTGACCTCAAGATCTGAAGATCTGACAGGATCACCATGACTACGCCTTGATTAAGACCATGATTTCAATCGTAGTATCATTCGTGATAGTGGTAACGTAGCATTAATGTTGTATGTCTTGTCACTTCCCTGTACTGTTTATCTCACTCACTCTCACTCTCACTCATTTTCTGAACTGCTTATTCCTAATTTGGGTCGCCGGGAGGCTGGCCCCCATCTCAGCCGACTCTGGGCGAGGGCGGGATACACCCCAAACAGCTCGCCAGGCCATCGCAGGGCCATCAGTCACACAACCATTCGCACTCACACTCACACCTAGGGGTGATTTGG
>JBCNYG010115279.1:0-11419 GCA_039654305.1 Porochilus rendahli | reverse complement strand
CAACAAGCCTCCCTCCCCTTTACCAATTCCTTATTATGAGCCCCCGTTTCCCCCCTGCTTTCTCCCATCACCCCCCCTCCATTAAAAGCCCCTCCGCCTTCCCAACCAAGTCCCTACTCATTACCCCCTTCTCGGTCCTGTTCCACATTAAATGCCCAAGGGGTTCCTTATCCCTGTGGCCACCAAGGGCACCTCACTGCTGTCCCTCCTATAAACCCCCCACCTTTGGCACCCCCTACTCCTATGCTCACCACCCCCCCTGCCGCTCTATCTATGCCCACTACCCTTTGCCAACTAGCCCTGAAGACACTGAAGGCCCTCTCATTGTCCACTCCTGGAACCAGATTCCTTAGGCACTCACACCTCCCGCCCCACAAGACACACTTTGTCACTAAGACAACTTGCCACAAGGGCTTCGCCGCCTCAGGCTTCATGTGCCCTAACCCGGTGCCATATAGGACCAAGTTGCGGTGCAAGACCTCCCCGCCCTTTGAGGCCCACCACCACCTTCAGAACCTGGTGGCCAGCGGGCATGACCACAGGGCATGCTCTACGGTCTCTTTACCTCCGCACCCTATTGGGCACAGGGGTGTGTGGCTTATACTGTGGCAGTACAGCCGCTCCCTGACCGGCAGGCGTCCTAGCACCCCCAGCCAGTGCGGGTCTTTACTGGCGCCATCCAGCCATTCTGGCTGCAAAGCTACCCAGTCTATACCTGGCATCCGAGGAGGGGGGACGCTCACAAGTTCAGTGCAAGCATCTCTCCACCTCTTGTAGAGCTCCCTGTTGTCTAACACAATGCCATTCACCAGGCACCACGGATGGTCCCGCACAAACGCTGCAGCTCTGATAGTGCGGGGGCGGTCAGTTGACCAGGGCCACGTCCCCCTCCAGGGAATTGCTGCCCGCAAGGAGAAGCCCACCCAAAACCTTGCTAACAGATTTGCAGCGTGACCTACTACTCCTTTGACCGATCTTGCCAGGAAGGCTATGAACAAAGCGTTGATCTTCAGGGGGAAGCATGCCACCCCCTTTCTCCTCTCTCCTTTTCCATGTACGTTCTAGAGTGAGCCACCTGCTCGCTCCTCCCACCCCAAATGAATGAGAAAACGACTCGCTCCAGCCGCCTTCTCTTTACAAATGGGACAGGAAATACGTACGCCAGGTGGTTTAAGCCTGCATACAGGTCCATGCTTGTTACCAGCACCTGATCTGAAAGAGAGAGGCTCCTTTCCCACCTTTCCACCTTCGCCCTGACCTTGGATAGGGCTTGGTCCCAATTCTTTTGGGCACTACCCTCCCTCCAGAAGGTAACGCCCAGAACCCTGAGACCTCCCTGACATAGAGAAAATCCCTCTGGTACATCCATGTGTTTCACCCATGCGCCCACATATAAGACTGAAGACTTACTGCGGTTGACGCGGGCCCCGGTGGCCTCCGAGACAGCTCCCAGAACTCCCGCCACTGCCCGAAAGTCCCCCTCGCTGCTCAGGAACAGTGTTGCATCATATGCGTACACTGCAGCCTTGATCCTTGACCTCTTTGCTCCTGGGACATGCAGTCCCTTGAAGGCAGACTCCCTCCTCAGTGCCTCGTTGAAGGGCTCAAGGTACAACACCTAAAGCATGGGTGAGAGCAGGCACCCTTGTCTCACCCCTCCTTGTTGCTCAACCAATTCCGACAGATGTCCATTGATTATGACTCGGCTGGCTGCACCGTCGTACAGCAGGCACACCATGGCCATGGACCCTGATCCGCAGCCTAATCGCTCTAGTACCTGGAACAAGAAGGCGTGTGACACCCGGTTGAACGCTTTCTACTGGTCCAGGCTAAGCACAGCCAGAGGCACCCGGTGTTGCTCGGCCCATGCTATTGCGTCACGGACCAGCGCTAGGTTCATGCTACATGTGCACCCTGGCACACCACAGGTCTGGTCTGGGTGTACCACCGCTGCCATCAGCTTTCTCAGGCGCAGCACGAGGAGCTTAGCCAAGATCTTATAATTGGCTTTAAGTAGAGTGATTGGTCTCCAGTTTGCCAAATCAGCTCTGTCTCCCTTCTTGTGCAAGAGGGCAGTGTGCCCCACCCTTGCAGATGGGGGCCGCTGCTTTTTTCCCATTGCCTCTTTATACACCCCCATTAGATCAGGGCTGACCAGCCTCCAAAACTTGCAGTACCACTTGACTGGCAAGCCATCTCTGCTGGGAGCTACGCCAGCCTTCAGCGAGAGCATGGCTGCCTTGACCTCCTCTAGGGAGATCTGGCCCTCCAATGCTGCATTGCTTACCCCTGATAGTCGACCCTTGATAACCCCTAGAAAGCCTGATGCCAGGTCCTGCCTAATGGGTCTGAAAAGCGCCCCCCCCCCCAAAAAAATGGGTCTCAAAGAGATCTCTGTAGAAGCCCCTCGCCACTCCTGTCATGCCCTCTAGCGACACTTCCATTCCGTCATGCCCCCTGAGGCCTTCAATAAACGATTCGTGCTGCCATCTCTTGACTGAATTAAAAAAATTGCGTGTTGGTCGTTCTTCCTCCTCATATTTCCTCCCCCCAGCTTGTGTAAGGTGGCTACGAGACTTTTCCTCATAGTGGGATCGGAGGGCCTTGCTGGCCTCCCTGATCTGGGCCTGGTCCCCCTCATGCCAGGCCTCGGCCAGATCACTAGCCCATTTCCTAACTTCCTCCCTATGCCTTTTCGCCTTCTCCTGACCCCATCATCAGCAAAGTGTAGCCCCCCTTCTCTTGAGGTCCTTCCACCACTGCCCGTGTGGCATACGGCATTTCTAGCCTTCTCCAGCCCACGTAGAGGTGGTGGAAGATCCTACAGAACTCAGGATCCTCCAAGATCGGACAATTGAGTTTCCACCCCTCCCCCCCCACCCTCAACCAGGATGCTGCCTACCACCAAACAGTGGTCGGAGGCCCAGAAAGGCCCCAGGAGGCACCCCAGCACCCTTACACTTTCCTCGACTAACAGGAAGTCCAGCCGTGAGGCATCCGCCTCGAATTTTGCCACGTGTGGCCAGCTGTCTGAGGTTCCACTTCCCTATATAATTCCCTCAGGCCTGCCCCCTCTGCCATCTGTGCCAATTCCCTCCCCTCCTGGCTCTTAATGTCCATGTTAAAATCTCCCCCCACCAGGAGCAACCTGTTGGTATAGAGGAGGGGCTCCAAATACCTGAAAAATCCTCTCCTCTGCCCTGCCCTTGGGGGGGAATAAACTCTAACAGCTCTAAAGGCCACCCCTCTCCACCTCCCATCCACACATAACACCCTCCACGCACCACTGAAGTAACCTCCTCAATTTAAAAATCAAAAGATTTAAACAAAACCCCCACCCCATCTCCCCTCCCCTCTCCCGCCCCCACACTGAAGGCCCCAAATTCCACCCCTCTCAAACTCATTTCCATCCCTACTTGAACTTAAATGACACTCCTGCAAGAACATAATATTAAATTGCCACTTTTAATTCATTAATTTTTCACCCAAAAAGGAGTTCCCTTTGTTAGGACTTGTGTCCATCCTTTTTTTTCACCCCCACCCTCTTCATCCCCACCCTCCACTTGTAGATGCCTTTCATCTACTGCCTCCTCCTTCTCCGGTTCCCCTGCCCATCTGTCACCTTTTCCCCCCTGTTTTTCCCCACTTTATCAATTCCAGATTCCTGCCTCCCTTACCTCAGCCTCATTCTCCGCCGCCCTGGTCTGTCTGATGCAGAGCGGCTCCAGCTCTTGCTCCCCCTTCTCATCCCCCAGGCTGCCCGAAAACTCCATGGAGCACCAATCCACCAGAGGACTGGGGAGGCCATGTGCTCCACTCAGCACTCCTTCCCAGCTCAGCGGCGTCCAGGCTGTCTGCCCTGTTCCTGAAAACAGCTCCTGGCTCCCGTGCCCTGCAACTCCTTGTACCTCCTGCTCCATCTCCTCTTCCTTTGCTGCCTGGGTGCCCACTCTGGGCCCCCCTTTTTGTTCCTCTGCTATTTCCTTCATGGAAGCCTGTTGTTCAACTGGGGCTTTGCCCCCCATGGGTGCTGTTTCACTTTGCTTACCTCCATGCGGGATCTCCGGCTCGCCCTTCTCCTTTGCAAAGAGGCTCACCCAAGGCCCCACACCGCCGGCAGTAGAGGGGTTGCCTGGGGTAGCGGAGGAAACTCTGATGCGGGCGGATCGAAAGGGGTGATGCAGCCCTCCTTCAGTCGAAGGGTCTGCCTTCAGCTGCACCATGAACTTCCTCTTCCCATTCCATATGTTGAGGTGGCCTCGGATCCTTTCTCCAGCAGAAAAAGATTGGCAGTAGCAGAGGAGGAAAGCCCTGATGATGTCGTCAGCTACAAATGGGTTATACAGGTGGACAGAGATGGGCACCTCGTCTATCGCAAAGAGGGGCACCAGGTGGAGACCACACAGCACCTCCTCTTCTGCATGCTGAAAGCACTCCTGGAAGACAGATGTGCAGTCCGTAAAGGAGGCGAAAGTCAGGTCAAAGAAGCCAGAGGATCCGAAATCTTCTAAGCAGAAGATCTTAGATGGAGCTATCTTGCAAAGAAACCTCCACTCTAACTGTGTGCCGTAGCCACACCACCCTGGCCGGCAGAGTCGCCTTCTCTTTGCATCTTTTAGAGATTTTAGCCAAAAGGCCGAGAAGCGATGACTTAATAACTGTCCGGGTCTGAGGGGCGCCCCCTCGCGTTAACGAAGCCTCAAAAAATCAAGGGAACTCATCGTGTTCCTCTCCACAGAAATCTTTAGTAAAAGGCGAAAGATTTTTACATGAATGAAGAGAAACTTGAGAGAGCATGGAGTAAGAGACAGGCCGAGAAAGAGCCCCGGCATAGGAGCCATAAAGCTCGGCTATGGTAATGCAGTTGTGAAGAAACAGTGAGACATGAATAGGTATACAAAGGACACAGTGGATATTAATCAGCTCATATCTTTTTTTTTAGAAAGAAAGAAAAAAAGAAAGTCCTTTCCAAACACTCAATACAGCCTGCATCTTGTTTCAAGGGGAAATTATGCATTTGTTGATTTATTGAATCATGTAATTACAAGGTAATAGTCAGACAAACAGCTCATATCTTTCTTTTACAACCTGGAAAAAGAGTGCACCGTCCCTGGAAGTACTGCAATACCAGGCCGATGCGTGGAGTGGACGGAGCAAGCCCTATTCCATCTCCCTGCTCCAAAAATCCATTTAAAAAAATTTTTTTTGTAAACTTTTTTCACCATTCAAAAAGTTATTACCATCCAATACATCCGACCGTGAAAATAAACTTTCAATTACTTAGAGTCCATTTCCTAGACCATATGTCCATTCCAATCAAATGAAAAGTCCAACTGAACAGAGTAATCAGGCCCCACAACAAATTCCCCACATTAAAACACATTTTCCACATAAACCCCTCCCACACAATCCCCCTCCCCCATCTCCAACTTAGTCCCACACCCAGCCCCTACCCAAGAAAAAAGACCTTTTTTCTTTTGTGGCCTCCAGGGGTGCCCCACGGTTGTCCCTCCTGTAAATCCTCCACCCTTAGCTCCCCCTAATTTCATCTGTCACTTCTTTTCTGTCCACAACCCTCCGCCACCTTGCCTTGAAGATCTTGAATGCTCCTTCTTGATCTACTCTCGGGGCCAGGCTCCTAAGGGATTCGCACCTTATGCCCCACCAGACGCACTTTGCCACCGAGACAGCTTACCACCAGGGCTTCGCTACCTCGGGCTTCATTCGCCCTAACCCGATACCATAGAGGACCAGGTCGCGGTGCAAAACCCCCCCCCCCCCCCTTTAAGGCCCACGACCTCGACACGCCCCTTCAGAACCGGGCTGCTTGGGGACATGACCACAGTGCATGGTCCATTGTCTCCTCGCCTCCACATCCTGTTGGACATAAAGCCGTGTGACAAATACCATGCCGGTACAACTGTTCCCTGACTGGAAGCCGCCCTACTGCTCCAGGCCAGTGCAGATCTTTGCTGCTGCCGTCCAACCACTTGGGCTGTACGGCTGCCCAGTCTGTACCTGGTCTAAGAGGGGGAGGCACCCTCACGAGCTCTGCGCAAGCTTCCCTCTACCTCCTGTACAGCTTTCTGTGGTGAAACACAGTGCTGTCCTCCAAACACCACGGATGATCTTGCATGAACTCTGCAGCTTTTTGATAGTGTGGGGGGCAGTCGGTTGACCAAGGCCTCGTCCCTCTCCAGGGAACCGCTGCCCCCAAGGCAAAGCCCATCTAGAACCTTGCGAGCAGATTTGCAGCATGCCCATCTTCTCCCCTGACCAACCTGGTCATAAAGGCGATATACGACGAGTTGTTCTTGAGAGGGAAGCATGCCACCCCCCTTCCTCCCTTCTCTCTCTCCATATACATTCTAGCGCGGCATACCTGCTTGCTCCTCCCGCCCCAAGTGAACCTGAAGACGGCTCTTTCGAGACACCTCCCCGCTACAAATGGGACCTGGAACACATGAGCCAGATGGTTCACACTCGCACAAAGCCTAATGACTCGAAATCTTGCAGGCAGAAAATCTTGGATGGTGGCAGATTGCACAGGTCCTGCAACAGTCTCAGCACTAACCAGTCTCATCTGAACCTATTCTTCACATCTGCATCAGCCTCTGGCCTGACATCAACCTGAACTGTATGCCGAAGCCGCACCACCTTGGCCGGCCGTGTCTCGCCTTCTCTCTCCATGACTATTTTAAGTCTCTAGCCCCAAAACAAACAAAAAAACATATTTTTCCCTTTTTTCAACATTTTCCCACCTCAGAGGAGACCCACATGCCCCAACAGAAAACCCAGGGCACACCACCCAATGCCCCCCGATTTCCAGTTTACCAAACCTAAAATCCCAGCCCCCAAAAATGATTCAAACCTTCCCCTCTCCCTTTCTCGGGTTACCCTTTGGCCACCAGGGGCAGCTCACGGCTGTACCTCCCGTGAAGCCCTTCTCCTCCTCACCACCCACTATCACTCTCACCAATTCACCTGCCCCACCTCCCAATTTTGCCACTTTCTCCCACCTCGCTCTGAAGATAGCCAAGGCTTCCACCGTATTCACCCTCGGAACCCGACTCCTCAGGCACTCGCACCTCCTGCCCCACAGGACACCTTTTGCCACTGAGATGGCTTGCCACATGGGCTTCACCACCTCCGGCTTCAGGCGTCCCAACCCGGTACCGTACAGTACCAGGTTGCGGGGCAATTCCCCTCCCCCCTTTTCCGCCCACCACTTCAAGACCCCATTCCAGAAGCGTGCTGCTAGTGGACACGACCACAGAGCGCGCTTTACTGTCTCCTGCCTTCCACAATCCACCGGGCACAGGGGTGAGTTTGTCCGCTGCCACACGGTAGTGTGGGGGTGGTCGTTCAACCAGGGCCACGTCCCTCTCCACTGAGTCACTGTCCTCAAGGTAAATCCCAGCCAGAGCCTTGTGAGCAGTGTCGCCCTCTCTCCACCTCCATGCATATGCGAACACGGGCTGCCTGCTCGCGTCCCCTGCCCCAGATGAACCGGAATGCTGCTCTTTTGAGCAGCCTTTCAGTTGCAAACGGGATCGGGAACACGTAAGCCAGATGGTTCAGGCTGGCGAGCAGGTCCGTGTTCACAACTAGCACTCTCCCGGAGAGGGAAAGATCCCCCCCCACACCTCTCTGTTTTTGCCCTCACCTTTGCCAAAGCCATGTCCCAATTTTTCCGAGCACTACCCTCTTTCCGTAGAAAGTCTCGGCCAGCTCCAGCATCCCTCTCCCTGTTGTCATGGTGACTGTCTCCTGAGGCCCTCGATGAACGACCCCCGCTGCCTCTTCCTGACCTGGTCAAAGAAGAGGCGCGTTGGCCGCTCATCCTCTTCAAAAGGTCATGAGGTGGCCACGAACTTTTGCCTCAAAATGGGCCCTCAAGGCTCCGCTGGCCTCCCTGATTCGGTCCTGGTCCCCCTTGGACTAGGCCTTGGTCAGATCCTTGGCCCACTCCCTGACCTCCTCCCTCTCCTCTCCCTCCTTGCGATTTGCCCACCCCACCACCGACAGAAGGCGGCCACCCTCTCTTTGGTGTCCTCTCACCATGCTGCTCATGTGGCGTACAGCCCCCTTAGTGTGCACCAGCCCCAGAAGAGGTGGCGTAAGGCATCTCGGAAGGCGGGGTCCTCAAAGACCTTGGTGTTCATCCTCCACCTTCCTCCGCCTCTCGCTCCGCCCTCCACCCAGATGCTGCCCAGCACCAGGCAGTGGTTGGAGGCTCAGAAGGGCCTCAGGAGACAGCCCTGCACCCTCACCCCCTCCCCCACCAACAAGAGGTCCAGCCGTGCGCTACTCCCCCCAGAATTTCTCCAGGTTGGACTTGGTGCTGTAGACTCTACGGCCTTTAGAGGTCCCGTAAGCCTGTGCCCTCCACCACAGAGGCCAACTCCCTCCCCTCCTGCCCCTCTCTATTGTTGTTAAAGTCCCCCCTCACCAAAAGTAGTCTATTGGTGCTTAGGAGGGGCTCCAAACATTAAAAAAAAAACCTTTCCTGTTCCTTTCTAGGGGGTGCATACACCCCAATAGCTTTATACCCCCTCCCTCTCTACCTCCCGTCCACACAAAGAACCCTCCCTGGTATTACACATACCCAGTTTTTTATCACTCAGTCAAAAGATTTGAACAAAACCCCCACCCATCCCCTTCCCCTCCTTCTCTCCTGCCTTAGCTGCTACCCTTCCTTTTCCTCCCCTCCCTTTTCTTCTCCCTTCCCTTTCCCCTTATCCCCTCCCACCTCCACCCTAGATTTTTTTGCCCAGCTTGACTCACCCTCGCTCTTTGATGCTCGGCGGGGTCGGACATGAGCTACTTCCATCTCCGGTTCGCTGTCGACTTCCCCCAGTGCTACCGCAAACTACATTGTTGACCAGTTCACTGAGGGGGGGTGGGCTGGCTTTCAGCTTTCACTAGCTCTCACTAGCTGATGGGGGTCCAGGCGGGCTGGTCGGAGGTTGCCACCAGCTCCTGGCTTCACATGTTTCCTGTCTCCTGCCCAGGTTGCAAAGACATCTCCTCCTCTTGGCTACTGATGCTGGGCTGCTCCTCCGTCTCTTCCAGCAGGGTTTGTTGCTGGCATGGAGCTGCCACCTCTCTGGTCGGTCTGTCACTGGTCTGCTTCTCTGTTCGTGCGGGTTCTGGCTCCCGGAGCTCCCCGGAAAAGAGGCTGGCGAACGTGCGCTCCTTCATGGGCAGCTACAAAAGAGGTGCTCCTTGCTGCCGCATATGCTGCAGGCCTTGGGCTCGCCACACTCTGCCACCATGTGGTCCTCAGCCCCACATCGCCGGCACCTTTGCTCTGGGCACTGCTCTTTTTTGTGACCCAAGGCCTCGCAGCATCGGCAGTAGATTGGCTGCCCAGGATAGTGCAGATACCCCCGGTAAGGACCGATGGAGAAGCATCCCGGCGGGTGCCGCAGACCTCCCTCTGCCGTCGGGTCTACCTTCAGCCTGTCAATGAAGCGCCTCTTCCTGGTCCACATGCCAAAAGGGCCCTTTATCCTCTGCCCCACGGAGACAGGCTCGCAGTGCGAGAGGAGCATTGCCCAGACCACCTCATCCGCCATGAACAGCTTATAGATGTGGATGGTGATGGGTACCTCGTAGCACGCCTTCCTCCGCCCACTGGGTGCACTCGCCGTAAAAGTCCGCGCAGTCTTTGTAGTTGGTGAATGTGATGTCAATGTACCCCGCTGTGGAGAAGTCCTGGAAGCAGAACACCTTCTCCAGGTTAACCTTGCACAGATTTTTAAGCAGACGCTGCGCCACCAGATACCCTGTGAATTTCTTCCTCTCCTCAGCCTCCGCATTCCTTCTCAGCTCTACCCGAACCGTGTTGCGAAGCTGCACCGTCCTGGCCGGCTGGGAGTTCCTCTCTTACCTCAGGTCCATCGCTTCTTGGGTCTTTGAAGAGAAAAGCAAGCATGGCATAAGAGGCAGGCCGAGAAAGAGCCCCCGCGTAGGAGCTGTAAAGCTTGGCTATGGTAATGCAGTCGAGGAAAAAACAGTGAGACATGAATAGGTATGCAAAGGACACCTTTGAAAAGCAAAAAAGGGGAGGGGGAAAGAGCACAGTTTCAAAGAGGCAAAGAGAGGTCAGAAGGGAGGCAGGAAGTGTTTACGGGGACCAAGAAGGAAAGCAGGAAGTGTTACCGGGGAGAGAGGAAGGAAGAAAGAAAGAAAGATAGAAAGAAAGAAACTCTTTTCCAAACACTCAATACAGCCTGCATCTTGTTTCACGGAGAAATTATGCATTTGTGGATTTATTGACTCGTGATTATAAGGTAGTATTCACATAAACACCTCATATCTTTCTTTTCCAAAAATTAAAAATTCAAATCTTTAAGACAGTTCCTAATTTCTAAGACATTAAAATCTTTAGCTAAAACATCCTGACCAATTAGTGTTTTTTCTAAAAAACCCACAACCTCTTCCATGACTTCCTGGTGCACCGTTTTCTTTTTATACAAAACCGTATAGAATTCTTTAATAATCTTCAAATCCCTTCTGTTTTCTTTTCCTCCCTTCCCTCTTGTTTTAATTTCGTCATCCCTCCTTCTCTCGCAATAATTTTTTTTAAAAAGTAACGTCTGCACTTTTCTCCTTCCATTTCCTGTTATTACTTATCACTATAAAACCCTTACTCTGTTTTTCTGATATATCAGCCATTTCTTTCATTTCTTTACTAAAATCTAGACCATGTTTTGGAAAATTAAAATATCCCTGCAGTTGTTTTTGCAGCCCCATCATGCGTCTCCTATCTGTCTCTTTTTTTTCCTACCCTTTGAAAAAAGGTCTTGGTCCTCAGTTTTACCATCTCCCACCAATATGCACGTGAATCAAATAAATCTTGAAGGGTCTGCAAAGGCTGTACTGCTCCCTATAGGCCCTCGTCACCTCCTTGTCCTGCAACAGGGAGCAGTTCAGACTCCACAATCCTTCCCCCCATAGTCACCTCGGTGAGAAAGGATAGGTTACAGGAGAGCATAATGTGGTCAGAAAAAAACAGGGGGATCAATGTAGCATCTGTCGGCGGGCAGTCTCTTGTAAATATATAGTCGATTCGGGAGGCTCTCATGCAGTCACCACTGAACCAGGTGAAGCCTTCCTCCCCTGGATGCACATGTTTTAAACCGTCAACTAATTTTAAATCTTTTACTAGGCCCTGCAGTATAACTGACGTCTTGTCCACTTTAAAACTTTCCCCCTCTCTTTTCCTGTCTTTGTTTAATAAAACACAGTTAAAATCTCCTCCTATCACCAAGGGCTCCCGTCCTAGCATGTGGGGCTGTAAGTCTTCTAAAAGATCATACCTGTCATTTTGTCATTAAAACCATACACATTTAACACTTTAAAAGTCCTTCCTGAAAAAGTCAGATTTGCTAAAAGACCCCGTCCGTCTTTC
>JBCNYG010115131.1:0-11442 GCA_039654305.1 Porochilus rendahli | reverse complement strand
TGTGGGAGGAAACCGGAGTACCCGGAGGAAACCCACGCAAGCAAGGGGAGAACATGCAAACTCCACACAGAAACGCCCGAGCTGGGAAACGAACCCAGGACCTTCATCAAGAAGAGATAATTTCCATAAATCAAAAAAATCAGAAGAAGAAGGCAATCTGAAAGATTGTGGATATTCATCACTCCACAGTTAGACAAATGGGAGAATTTAGTGCTATAACTATAGACACCAGCCAATATTACTCCAATAGCTGCCACAATTCCCATGACAGGAAACCTTATGGCTACCCGGAGATTCTTGGTCTCATGGTTGAATGCTCTTGCCTGCTGTTAATCTGTATCTTTGTCACCTATAGATGTGCCAAGGCTTCCATATGACCCTCACAGAGAGGACTCAGAAAGCTTGATTCTTTCCAAGGATGTCCTGATGGCCCAGGATGAGGATATGTCCCCATGGGTAGCAGAGCCGGATCCTGGGCAAACTCTGCACAGTGAGGGAGCCATGGATTACACAAACTCAGAGCAGCTTGTTCCAGGACAGACCAACTATCAACCACACAGGTACAGGATGTTATCTGGTGTCTGACATCCATCGTTAAACATGTCTAGTGAAGGTTTTCATTCTTATGCCAAGTGAAATCACTCAGCCAAGACAGGCTTGGGGTCTTGTGGTGAAATATCTAACAAGTAACCAGGGATGGCACTGCACAGCAAAAAAGAAAAAAAAAAGAAAAAAGAAAAATGAAACTATCTTGAATAGAGCACATTTACATTTACGGCATTTTACATGTTTAATGTAATTTTCATGTCAAATTCGGTGTTTGTTTCTTGTATATTAACCCTTCAAGGACAATGTTTTTTTTGGCTTTTTACATCTCATTGTTTAGCCTAGTAACTTTTTACCTAAAACGTATTCTTATGTCTTGGAAGAGGTTTGTGCTCTTGTTTAATTCTGTATCCTTGTTCACTGTGTCCCTGCAGATCACAAGAGTTTGGGAGGATGTCCTCACCTTCCTGCACGGACGCACAATCTGACGGCCATGGTTTTGAGTCCAAATCTACTGACATGGCCACTGTTCCTGAGCAGAATCTCTCAGGACCTATGCCGTCCATGAG
This sequence comes from Porochilus rendahli, assembly GCA_039654305.1. NCBI lineage: Eukaryota > Metazoa > Chordata > Actinopteri > Siluriformes > Plotosidae > Porochilus > Porochilus rendahli. The sequence goes on along the minus strand of JBCNYG010115131.1, from coordinate 10,327 downwards.
TCTGGGTTCTGCTCAGAGTAAAGCGATGAACTTTTCCATGACAAAAGCCAGGCCAGCCCTCGGTGCATACCCTCTTTATGGTCATTATAATATGGAGCAGCCTTTAGCCCACTGGAGTGGAGCTTTAGCAGGACAGTACTCGAGTTCCACCTATCGTCAGCCTCATCCACATCAATTGATGTCAGAACACAGCATCCATCCCTCCGGATATCACCACAGCAACATTGCAGAATGGAGTCAGTATTCTCTGTTCCCCTACTCTTGCTGAAGAAAAACCCAGAATATGGAAAGACAACACCATCAGGAAAATCCCAGCATGTCAACGCAATAGATGGAAATGTATTTTTTTATGCTTGATTCAGACAGCGAATACAGAAAAATACAGGTTAATTGCATAGAGTGGCGTAGTGGTTAGCATGCCAGTCTCAAAGTTAGAAGGTCCTGTGTGTTTCTGTGTAGAGTTTGTATGTTCCTACCATGCTTGCGTGCGTACCTTTGGGGACTCCAGTTTCCTCCCACTAGAGTCAACCAAGTTCCTCATGACGCTAATAGCTTAGCCTTAACCTTAAGTGGTTCAGCAAATGAATGAATGAATGACTGGCTGCATCACACCATAAAGGAGTGGTGTAAAAAAAGGGGCCAACCACTTAATGTGTGTGATTTAATATGACTTTGGTTGCAAAAGACATCAAATATTTTGTAAGTCTGCAGGACTTTTTACAACGGACTCTAGTGGCTACTCCTAGCCAGAGCTTATCCCAGTTTCTAAGACAAGCTGACTGGGTAAGACATTACTTAAATTGTCTACTGGTGATACTGCACTGCCGCACATAGAGAAATAGGGCGCTTTGCTGCGGTCGCAACTTGTAAATGTGAAAAAAAGGTGTAAGATGTTATTTTAAGCCCAGTCTAATTTATGCAATTTTTTTTATCCCGTTTTAAGAGCTGGTTTTAAAAGTTTGCAATATCAGGATTATTTTACTCAGGAATACGTTTTTTGTTCACTTTGATCATCTGTGAAACAGTTTTACGCAAGCGTGTGATTGCAGCAACAAGGCGATATAAATTTGTGGAAGAGGTTTAAGCGTGAAAGAAAACAGCTGGCGGTAATTAGATGTTTGGTGTTAGATCCTAAAGGACAAAATCAGGAGCTGCTTTTTCTCTTTAGTGGGTAATTGTTAGAAGTGTGCAGCTGGATGTGGCTGAGAGGTTGTCATAAGCCAATCCAGTAGAGGCCCGGTAATACGTTTTTGAAGTGTTCCAACATTTACAGTTTCCTTTACCAAAAATGTTGAATTAAGACTAATGTAACTAACAAACTCTTCAGGTTTAACAGTGAGCAAGCTGCAGCTTCAGATCAGTGCTTAAGGCTGTGGGTTGTTAATGGACACATTGACTAATGACACAGATGTAGTTATGCAGTGATCCATGGGATTGTATTGGGTTTACAAATCAGTTTAGAATGATGAAAAACACACTGATTTATCGTCAGGAGGATGTGAGAGGTGCAGAACTGTGCAAAAAGTGTGATGAGAACGATCCAAAAAGGGTGCTATGATGCTGGATTACTTGTCATGGACTAACATTCACAAAAATGGAGACCAATGCTTCTCTGGTGTGGAGGTTTGCTTAAAGAACCAAACTCTGTTGTTGTTATTGAAGTTGTTGTAATGTATCTGTGTTCTGGTTAACTGATTGCGGTTTGACCTATTAAAGATTTACTTTATATGGTACTTTATGATACTATTTGTTGTAGCATACTTAATAGTGTCGATGTCAGGTCACAACAGCTCCACTCTTGTAGCATTGTACTGTGGTCATCTTCCGTGAACAGGTAATGGATTAAGAATTAATCATGACCACACACTACAATAACCCACGTCTATAGATATGCATGCCACTGTTAACATCATAAAAGTTGATTCCACTTACCAGTCAGTCTCAGGCCCAGGTTTCTTCTGTCATTGGTACATTGACTGAGCTGATTTGGTTGAATTCGGGGTTTGTCTGGAGTGAGATGCTTTCAGTGCAGAGGAAATGCCCCAGAGATGTAGAGGTCACGTGAAATGCAACAGATCATTTTGTTCATATTTTTCTATAACGTGAAAGCAGTCTGTCAGCATTTTATTATGCAGTTCTGAGGAAAAAAAATGGTGGATAGGGTCAAATCAAAGCCGACACCGTTTGGTCCTTGAGCAAGAGCCTATCAAACATGTCAAATGGGTTTTTTTTGGTAGTTGTTTTTAAAAATTACTCACTCACTCATTTGCCAAACGACTTAAATCTATTTCGGACATCGGAAGGCTGGTGACCATCTCAGCCGACACTGGGTGTAAGCTGGGTATATTCTAAACAGCTCACCAGACCATCACAGAGCATTCACATTCATACTCAAACCTAGAAGTCAATTTGGAACAGCCAAGTAGCCTATCGTGCATGTTTTGGACTGTGGAAGGAAACCAGCATACACAGAGGAAACATGCAAACTCCCAGAAAACAGAAACACTCAAGCCTGGGAGTTGAACCCAGCAGTATTTTGCTGTGAGGCAGATGGTCTAACCACTATGCCCTGCTCTTTTTAAAAACTAGTTCCTTGGAACAACTTTGGTAGATTCTAACCACTGCATATCAGGAACAACCCATAAGACCTGTTGTTTTGGAAATTAAAAGAATAAGTCTTTTATCCATCATAAAGTGGCCCTTGTAAAACACTATGTTCACACTGCAAGTGGCCTGAATCCAGTTTTTTTCCAGATCTGATTTTTTTTTTTCCTCGAGTGGTCGTTCACTTTATTTTATAGATGTGACCTATAACAGACTGCACTGTGAACAAGGGTCCAATGTGGCCAGCATGTGCAATAGAAACATGAGTCTGACGTGTTTACTGAAGTGAAACTACACAGAAGTCGATGGCAAATGTGGAATTGAGAGATGTCAGTGTTGACAGTGTTATTTTAAAGGTATTTAGCAGTGGAGGCTGAAAAATGTGTCAGCAGATGACGATTAGAAGGAAAATGAAGAAGAAGAGAGCCAAAACTCTGGCTGTGGCTGTTTTGGAGCAATAGTTGCTACTTCTGTAGAGAAGTCTTTATATATGTGTTCTTGCTGTCTTCGGGCGCTCTCGTTTTCGCATGACGAATGTCGACCAAGAGTGATGTCAAGGTCGCATTGAATTCCAATACAGGTCGCTTTATGGGTTACACAGAAGTTGCATTTTAAAATCTCTGATCTGTATCTGATTTAGTACCACATATGAAAGTGGCCCAGATCCGATTTAAAAAGATCAGATTTGATGTGTTTTTTGGCGTTCACACTGGCATGAAAAAATCTGACTCAGGCCACTTGGGCTTGCATTGTAAACATAGCTCACTTTACCTTCCAGTGGGCATAATGTTTTATTCTTATGGCTGATTGGTGTATTATTTGCATTATTTTTGGTATAAACATCTATTTAAATAAAAGTAAAAACCACCATGCTATATACTGAATTGACAAAGGCAGTAAAAGTTCTTATTTATTATGATGGATAACAGGAGTCGAAACATTACTTTTATTTATACCTTGTATATAAATAAATATTAAATAAGACACTAAAAACCAAATCAGAGCGCACTCAGTTAAATGGCAAATTTAAAAGATTTGCTTTACACTTTGAACATGACTTATAAACCATAAACCACTTCAGGAAACCCACATTTAGCAGCCAAGTTACAAAACCAGGATTTTTGTTTTTTCACCATTGTTTTGGAGACCAGAAACCAGAAAAGTGAGTCGTAACCTCTGCCAAATGGAAGAAACAGGGGATTGTAAAGAGGTGAGAAACCTGTTGTTTACTTTATATTGTCCTTTCTTCAGGTTTAGTACAGTCTGTGCATTTGGAACCCTACACTGTTTCTCATTTCAACAAAAGAGAGTCAATAGACACACAATTAATCAAAAACAATGCCCACAATTCATAACGAAAACTCAAATGTAGAGGTGAATTAATTAACTAATATTTATTCATTCATTTATTCATTATAAAAACACTTATAACCTACGTGCCCTTATCTTCCACTATGTGTTTATTTTGGCTGAATGCAAAGATTTCCTGATGAAAGCACCTCACAGGCTTGGTACATTTTATTCACCTGTTTTACATTTCGCTTTGGTTTTGTGACTGCTTACAATAAGATAGCATGACCAGAGGAGAGATCTTGTGCAGGAGTGGCAACTCATGCATCTTGTGCATGGGCAAAGGCACCCTGAACAGTACATCCCTGAACAGCTCGCAAGACCATTGCAGGGAAACACACACCTATTCAGACTCACACCTAGGGGCAATTTGGAACAGCCAATTAGCCTAATGTGCACGTCTTTGGACTGTAGGATGAAACTGGAGGAACCCACGCATGCATGGGGAGAACATGCACACTCCACCAGGAAATGGCCAACCTCAGGACATTTTTCTGTGACGTGGACATGCCAACCACTACGCCACCATGCCACCCGAAAAGGAATAATAATCATAATCATTAAACATCTTATAATAATAACAATTGCAGGGAAGTTAGAGAAATAGCAGAAAATGCTAGTTCAAGGGCAAATAAGCTAAATAGAAATGGTTCAATAAACAGAATGCATGAAGATAATGTGACACTCTTTAGCCAATCAGCAAGTTCAGATTTGTGTGACTTTTTATTTATTCTCATTGTTTGTATCTCTGACTACCATCTATGTTCTAATTTAAAAAAAACCCAAACGGAAATACGCATCATTCTCACTATGAGTGTTGACTCAGTTTTCAATTAACCAGAAGCACAAGCGAACACTAGCAAAAGAATGCTATCGGTGATTAAATATGAACTCGCCTTGGCCACAGTGACAAAGTCGAGGTAAACCTTTCTACTGCAAGTGAAAGTAATAATAATGCTGGTTATTCCTCAAGAAAGACTTGGTAATTAACATTTTAACCGGTGCAACTACTTACCTCTAGTTTTGTTAAGTAGATCCACTGGTGTTAAGCCTCGTCCCCCCCAACACCACATGATTTTCATCATATTGCGGGAAATAACCCAGTTCTTCAGACATGAAGAACCCTCAAACCTTACGCTTAAAACAATTTGTAAAAGGCAGGGAATACCCTTGCGTGGTGTTTTGTATGTTATTTACAAGCCATTTATCACATTACCTCTGTAGGCTTCTGAGAAAAATCTGCTCATGGGAGCTCATATGTGGTTAAGAGTGAAACTATCATGAAACCAACAAGTGCAACCTTGATGCAGTTTAGCTAAAAGCTTCTGCATCATTTCTTTATGAGCAGTATACTACATCTGATAAGAATCTACAGAGTAATGTTGAGTGTGAACTGCAAAGTCTGGAATATACTAGCATATAATCTGTAAATCCTTCCTGACAATCTCAATCAGTATCTTAATTTTAGGCTGTTCTTAAACCAAATCAACCTATAAAGCATGAAGATTTAATTTAAATTTGCAGTGGTTCGGTTACATAAAAAGAATAGCTTAAAAATGTCCTAGATAAATTCTGTATGGCTTAGCAGGCTATAAATAAATTCATGTGGTGCTTCACATTACCTGCTTTGGCTAACATGATCTTTGAAAGGTGAGTGTAACTGCTTTTAAATCAAACTTGCTTCCATAAAATGTAACCAATTATGGTTTCTCCCTCAGTTTATCATACATTTTCTAGATTACTTGTTTTTTTTTGCATGACTTTGACCCTTTATGTCAGACACATAACACATATTAACAACATGCACATCTTGAACCCAATGTTGGTAAAAGCACAGATTATGAATAAAAGCTTAAAAGGAATTTGGTAGGTCAGTAGCGTTTACCAAATCTCATCTAATATATAATCTACCAAATTGAGAGTAGTGTCCCTTGGCAAGTTATCCCTGTTGCTTGACGGGACATCAAAGCTGCTATGGTACAATGATTCAAGATTCTATGGTACAATGGAACAGCTGACATTTTTATTGGTGGGCTCAAGTTCTATACAGAACCAGCCCTATTCACGTGTACCATCGCGGTGGTCTGCACCTGTCTGCGCACAAGACATCTGACACGTGCTTGTCTCACTGCATCACTGGCAAACAAGTCGTCTCTCTGAGGTGACTCTTTCAAATGAACTTTGGAGGCTGATTCACATACCTGAAGAGGCATAAGACTGACATACAAACTATTTTACATTTGTTTACATGTGTCTTATAAAGAATGCAAAGAAAACTGTATGCTATGGCACCACCACTAAACAAGAACAAACCTCAAGAAAGCATTTAAAGATATTACACTGATGAACTCCAGCAGTGAGGACTTCAATCATTCGAGTGTATAATATATATTTATAGATAAAAAATGTGCAATTTACACTTTCAAGTCTCTACTAAACACAGAATCACAGTGCTTAACTGTGTTGTATAACTGCCCAGTATCCATGAATATCCTCTTTCTGTCTCCAGTTGCTACACAAATGTGTCCAAAATAGTTGAGGCAAACTGCCATGCTGTGTTCTTGCCAGTTAGTGGACATAAGCAGTGTCTGGACTTTCAAACAGCTTCTTCAAAGCACCTTCAGAAAGAGCTGTGGAGTTAAACCTGAAGATCAGCTTAGAAACAATCACAACAAGTCTGTCATGGCAGTGCATCAATATTCTTTGGCTACCATTAGTTTATAGGTTGTTATATCAAGATACACTTATGTATTTGGATAACGCTGTAAAATATAGGGCATTCAAAAAAGGCCAAACAACTAAATAAATAAAATTAAATGTACTACAAAAAATAGCACAATCTGATCTCAGGATAAATAAAAAAGGCAAGGTGGAGGTCACTGAATGAAATGAAGGAAAAAAAAAAAAAAAGTAAAAATACATATATATTGCCTTGCAACAGTATTCACCCCCCTTGGCTTTTTACCTATTCTGTAACATTACAACCTGTAACTTAAAATTTAGATTAAAAAAAATTATGTGATGGACTTGTACAAAACAGTCTATGTTGGTAAAGTGAGAAAATTATAAATAATTTTTTTTATAAAAATCTGAAAATTACAATTTACACAGGAAATTCATATGTATTCACCACCTTTGCTATGAAGCCCCTCAAATGTTATAAAGCAACCAATTACCTTCAGAAGTCACATAATTAATGAAATGAAGTCAGCATAAACACACCTTTTCTGAAAGGCCCCAGAGGCTGCAACACTACTAAGCACTAATCAAAACTCAAAGACTGGGCTAGGAGGGCATTAAAAAGAGAGGGAGCACAGAGACCAAAGGTTACCCTGAAGAAGCTGCAGAGTTCCAGAGGAGAGACTGGTATACCTGTGCATGGGACCACAATTAGCCGTACACTCCAAAGAGCAGGGTTTTATGGAACAGTAACCAGAAAAAAGCCATTACTTAGTGTTAAAAATAAAAAAGGCACGTTTTGAGTTTGCCAAAAGGCATGTGGATGACTCCCCAAATGTATGGAGGAATGTGCTCTGGTCAGATGAAACTAAAACTAAACTTTTCACCATCTCTACAGTGAAACATGGTGGTGACAGCATCCTGCTGTGAGGATGCTTTTCAGGAGAAGGGACTGGGAAACTGTTCCGAGTCGAGGGAAAGATGGATGGTGCTAAATACAGGAATATTCTTGAGCAAAACCTCAAGTTTCAGTCTGCCTGTGATTCGAGACTGGGACGGAGGTTCATCTTCCAGCAGGACAATGACCCGAAGCATACTGCTAAAAGCAACAGTTGAGTGGTTTAAGGGGAAACATTTAAATGTGTTGGAATGGCCTAGTCAAAGCCCAGACCTCAATCCAATTGAGAATCTGAGGTCAGACTTGAAGATTGCTGTTCACAAGCGGAAACCACCCAACATAAAAGAGCTGGAGCAGTTTTGCCTTGAGAAATGGGCAAAAATCCTTGAGAGACTTATCCAAAGTGACTTGCAGCTGTAATTGCCGCAAAAGGTGTCTCTACTAAGAACTGACTCGCTGAACTTTTTTGTTATTTTGTGTATTTGTTGTTTGCTTCACAATTTTAAAAATAAAATCACATCACCAAAGTTGTAGGCGTGTTTTGCAAACCTTCAAACAATCCATTTTAATTCCAGGTTGTGAGGCAACAAAGCATGAAAAATGCCAAGGTGGTGAATATCTTTGCAAGGTACTGTATATGGTGCAATAACAACAATGCACATCACCAAAAGAACAAACAAACAAACAAACAAACCAAAACCCCCACCATCCCCATGTTGAAACATGGTAGTGGCAGCATTAGGAAGGGTTGTTTTACTTACTTGTTTTAGCTGAATTATTAAGTATTCCAAAATCAATCTTATTTATGGACAAGACCTTCAGGCCTTTGCTAAAAAGCTGAAGATGAAGACAATATTCACCTTTCACCACAACAGTAATCTAAAAAACTCCTTCAAATCAACAAAGGAATGGTTCACCAGATGAAGCTTAAAGTTTTGGAATGGCCAACCAGAGCCCAGACCTGAATTCACTTGAAAATCTGTGGCGAGACCTAAAGAGGGCTGTGCGAAACAGATGCCCTTACCAACCTGACACATTTGGAGCACTCTTGCAAGGAACAGTGGGCAAAGACTGCCAGATCAAGAGGTACCATGCTGATAGACTCTAGCCCCAAATGCCATTGAAAAACCATTAAAGATTTGTTTGTAATTCAGTTGTACATGGTAGAGGTCAGAATAATGGTGGAAAAAGTTCTTATTATCTTTGTCACATTAAATTTAACCTGGCAGATTTTGAGCCATATACAGTAGCTCAAGGACATATATCAATTAAGTTGGTCAATTTAACCTGAATGCATACATTTTGAATAAATATGTGCAGTTGTGTATGCACAAACTTTGCTGGGAAATTCAGCTAGTCATCTTCTGTGCGGCAATACAGCCTGTACTTGACTGAGAGGGGACGCAAGCAAGCAAATAGGGGCTGAATAAAATAAAGCGATGTGTACAGCTCTGTAATTAAATAAGATTTGCACTTAAAATAATAAAAAAAAAACATTAACAAAATTAATATGTGGTGGTCATTGCTGGTACTGTGGTGTCCACCATAAATACATCGATCACAGGCACGACAAGGCTGCTTACCTTGAGTATAATTTTGACCTCATCTTTAGAGCAGTTATCAAGTCGGGTCGATCTATACTCCAGCCATTGCTGAACCACAGCTCTCTGCTCAGGTGAAGCTCCCAGCAGTTCTTTTCTTTTAGCCACATTTATCAGGTGGCAGCTGATAGTGGACAAACCAATCAAAGATGGCCCATTGCTTTTCTGGAGAACAGGGACCTAAAAGTAAATAAATACGTCAGTGAGGTGGTAGGCGGGTAAGGGGTCACATGAAAATGTGCAGGAATGATTAAGCTTAGCACTTGAAGGCAGCAGTTTTGAGGAATATATGTGATATAATGATATTATTCAACAGTATGTAAATAATACTGTGCTAAAAACGTGGGGGAAAAATGTCAATATTAACAGTGGATATATAAATAAGCCTGCAAAAGGGAAAAAAATATGATATACAGTTGGTAGTGCATCACTATTGCTAAACCAAGGAAAAATACATATATACATCAACAGCTCAGTATATTTTAAATTAAAGCATCATACCTTTTTGCCAATAATATCTGTTTCAAGGTTAATGTAAAATGTTCTGTTCAGTGGACACTCGAACAGTTTTGTGATCTCACCAGGCACAGTAGGCAACTTTGCAGTTTGTGAATACAAGATCAAGAATAGTTCCTGCACTTGATTTTGGATCTTTCACATATTGTTGAGAAGGAAATGTCTCCATAAAGTTCATGAATTGGGTTTGTTCTTCTAAAAGATCATAGGTAAAGTCACCAATGATAATAAATGTTGCATCGGTGGAAAGGTGTAGAAGCAGAGAAGTAATAATTCTGTTCCTAGAAGCCATGGTGCCACATCTTTTTTTGTTTGTTTGTGGACGTACACAGGGTTGTATGAAAAAATATAAACAGTACCAAATCAAAAAGGTTTTTCATTATTTTACTGTTTCTCTGAAAAAACTGTCATTGTCACAAAGCTTTGGAAAAGACCACACCTACCTAAAGCGGACTTTCATTCGGATGCCTAGAAACATGGCTTTTAGTAAAGCATGCAAAATTCTAATGTTTGTGTTAGCAGTGTGGCTTGCTTTTTTTCTGCAATGGTACCTCGGCTACTTAAATTGTCAAATAGATCTAATAGTGTTACTCCTTCATAAGGAGTGAGGAGTTTATGTGCTATTTTGGATCAGTATGACCAGGGGGATTGACCTGGAAAATGTAAAATTATTTTTATA
>JBCNYG010115082.1:0-11450 GCA_039654305.1 Porochilus rendahli | reverse complement strand
TCACACCTAGGGGTGATTTGGAACAGCCAATTAGCCTACTGTGCATGTTTTTGGACTGTGGGAGGAAACCGGAGTACGCGGAGGAAACCCACACAAGCACAGGGAGAACATACCTCCACAACCCCACACAGAAACACCCTAGCTGGGAATCGAACCCAGGACCTTCTTGCTGTGCTGTGAGGCAGACGTGCCGCCCTTTCCCTTGAAACACTTGAAAAATAAAACTATACAATAAGATAAAAGAATAATAGATGGTTAATTAAGGGTGCCAAGGCTGCATAGTGGTTAGCACATCTGCCTCACAGCAAGAAAGTCCTGGGTTCGAGTCCCTGGATAAGCAAGGCATTTCAGTGTGGAGTTTGCTTGTTCTTCTTGTGTTTGCATGGGTTTCCTCCGAGTGCTCCAATTTCCTCCCACATTCCAAAAGCATGCACATTAGGCTAAGTGGCTGTTTCAAATTGCCCCTAGGTGTGAGTGGGAAAAGGTTTGTTTGTGTGTCTTCGCCCTGTGAACGGACTGGTGAGCTGTTCAGTGTGTGCCCTACCTTTGCCCAGAGTCAGCTGAGATAGGCTTCAGCCCCCCTGCAACCGTAGTAGGATAAAGTGATTCCGTAAATGAACGAATAAATGAATGAATGAATGAACGAATGTCTGATTATGTGATTAAGCCAACATTTTATATTGTAAGCAAAAGTGGTGCTTTTTATACTGATGTGTATGAACAAGAAGGACAAAATCCATGGCTGAGACAAAAGTAAAACATGGGAAAGGACATAGCATTATGTCCCAAACATGCACGTCAGAAGTCAATGAATGCAGTTACACAAATTTAATTAAATTTATCCTAAAATGAGTGAGTCATCTCTCTATTAAGCACAAAATTAAAATATATTACAAGACACAAAATATGTAATCATCTAAAAACAGGAAATAAGGCAAATTATCAATAAGACAAATGGAATTTGTTTCCATCCCTAGTTTGTACGAAGTGATGATCAATACTTGATATGTGTCATAAGAAAACGTCTTTGCCATAAACTCTAACTCTGTGTTAACCACTGATCTGGACATCGAATATGTCTTTGCACATCAAAAAGCATTATTGTTATTGCAACCTAAACATAGGTATATATCATCTGTTCCTATGATCAAGCCGGTGTTTGTCTAAAGTATGTGAACATCAGCTTGTATTAGATGTAGATGTGCCTAGTTTTATTTTATTCTGAAGTTCACTAGTTGATATCTGACTTGTTAGTTTATCATATGCATATTCCTTCTGTACTCTACTCAACTGATTGTGGACTGTAATACCAGCGGCTCCTGTTTCCATCCAGGGCATCAATGTGGGAATAGTGGAGGATTACAAATACCTTGGAGTCACTGGGTTAAGAATTCTACCGCACTTTAAAAAGGGCCAGGGCCATCTCTATTTTTTGAGGCTAAGGTCGTTTAATATCTGCCAGACACTGGATGTTTTATGAGTCTGTTGTGGCCAGTTCTATCCTCTATGCTTTTGAATGCTGGGGCAGCAGGCTGAGGGTTGCAGACGTGAACAAAATGATCCACAAGGCCAGTAACATTCTGGGGATGGGGCTCTTTGACAATAGTGTAGGAAAGGTGAATGTTGTCCAAAAAAGGACAATACTGAACAATACTTCCCTCCTGCTACACCTCTGATCAGGAGCACGTTCAGTGAGAGACTGAACCCACCTAAATGTACCACTGAAGGACACAGGAAATAATTTATAGCTGTGGCCATTAAACTACTCCATAGAGCAACAACATCTGCAACAACATCTTACATTTGCATTTTGCACTACATTTACATTCTACTCTTTATCATATCAATAATACTGTACATATTACTCACTGACAGGATCCATCTCTTTATATAGATTTATGTATATATATATATAGGTGTGTGTGTGTGTGTGTGTGTGAGTGTGTGTGTGTGTGTGTAGATTTCCGTATGTATATTATATATATATAGTATGAAGCAACTGTGTGCACACAATTTCCTTTGGGATCAATAAAGTATTCGGATTCTGATTCTGATTATTGTTGCTGTAATCTTGCCTCATATGAAACAACAAATCCACGTCCTATTTCCGCGATTTTGCACATTCATGAAAGAGAAGCAGCATTCTTTTCAAACTGGCTAATGCAAACTATCAAACTGATTTTAGTAGATTGAATATTCAAAAATGTAAGTCAAAACCACCTTAAAATATAGATACGTTCATGGGTAAAAGAAAACTTAGAAGGGCTTGCTTTCACTTTAACTGTGTGTTAACTGCAGGTCTGGAATCGGCACACTGACTGGAACCGCAGTACAATGTGTAAAGAGTATGTATAACGTGTTTGAGCACTTGATTGTAAGTGCTGGGGCATTCCAGGGTGTAGATGTCAGTGATCCTGCAACCTGGAATGCCCAAACACTCAAGTAACCTGGAGCTCTGGTAGACATGAACATGTTTATGTCTCTAGGATAGGTTTATGAGCTTTTTCATGGAGCTGTTTCATAACCCATTCATCCACGTGTACAGTGAATTTCAGAATATTTGTCACTCTTCATTAAACATTATTGTATAAAACAAAACTCGCAAACAATAGTCATTTCCACTCAAACAATAGCAAAAGGAAATTATGTAAAGCCTGGTTGTCTCTGCCTGGAGTCTTGTGAAAAAAAATACATCTCAAGTCAAGATTTTTCAAATGAACAGACATTTCAGCTTCTTTATACAATGACAGAAAAACATAGTATGATAAACAAGAGGACAAGGAAGTTTGCTTTTTAATGATATACTCAACAAAAATATCAGTAGAAATGATATTCTTCTGTGGAGGATGTAAGTATAACCTTGTTTGTAGAAGCTAGTATTTACCCCTTTAGCAGACGTAACTGCTTGTTGGTGTTCTATTTATCCACTCTCCTCAGCAATTTGCTTAATGAAATGAAATAATATAATCAATGACTCTTCATCTAGAGCATCTGATTTTAATTTTATGAATTTAAAGGTGTGACAAGTGTGTACTTACTTTTTCCATGTGACTGATCTGTTTTCTTTCCTCCGCCAAGGAGGTTTTGTTTTCACCAGTGTGGTTTGTTTGTAAGCAACATTACTTAAAAACCCATCAATGGATTTTGATAAAATTTTCAGGATGAGTCAGAAATTATACAAGGAACAATTGATAAAATGTTGGGAGTGATCCAGATTATTGTCTGGATGCAGGGAATTTTTTATTTTTTTTTAACACGGATGACGTAGTCATCTAAGTTATTATGTCCAGACCATACCGAAGCGTAACTTCCATGCTTTAATGGTATAATCCCATTTCTTTACCTTTCTGTACAACCTTTAGGCCAATTATCACAAAAATAATCCAGTTATTAATACTTCCTCATCCGAGCACAAGGCTTCATATTAAAGGCAGGCCCTATACACAATACAATCCTATAAATCGCTGCATGTTTGCATTGTAGGGCTCAAATAATAAACAAATGGTGCATTTATAAAAAAACTAAATTTCTTACAATACTATATGGGGGTACTAAACAGCCTTGACGGAGGTTTGCGCTCACTGAGTGTAGCTGTATCTATTATATCTTTCACAGCTGGACAGAAAATGTGTGTATGCCTTCAGTTCAGACTGGAAACAAAGAAATGTGAATGTTTTGAAGGGGTAATTCTTTTCTATACACAGAGATTTTGGGATGTCCTTATTTTCACTTAAGTGTACAGACTCATAAATGTCAGAATTTGACATGAGTTCGAACATCTTAGACTATTTTAGCTCAAATATATAAGCAGGGAATACTGGAGCTCAGTATGAAAATAGTTTTTCGACTGTTTTTTTTATTTCGCTGCCTAAACCAGATCGAATTTTGAGCTAGACATACGGTGACTTTTTTAGTTTAAAATGAATTTCATGGAATATCATGGGTTTTTTTTTTTTTTTTTTGGTAATAAAGAGGTTTTGGTACAGGGCTATTCCAAGAGCAGTGGTGTTTTCCTGCTGATTACCCACCTACTCTTATTGAAAGAGTATGTACTTGCCTGGAGATGTACCCTCACTGATGGCTTGTGTGGGTTCTGTTCTGGTAAAGCATACTACCCTGATTAAAATCTATAGGAGTGTTTGCTTTGTGTGATTGTCTGTGTCCATGCATGTGTCTATGGAAGGCAGACTTGCATGATCCTTTAGAAGATAAAGTTTGGGTGTGGGGAGTATTTTCGGGAAACATGGGCTATTGTTTTATTGACCAGTGCTGCTCCAGTTAGATTTATATCTGCTGTCTGTAGGGCTTTTTAGGGTTATGTGGCTTAAAGTCAGTGTTATCTTCCTCCTCTACAAATGTGGGAAAACATTTCCACGCGTCTACACATATGTGTGCTGGGCACCTCATGCTAGCAGTTATAATACTGAAAACATGTTTTCTTGTGTAAAGCAAGTTGGTATCATCTGAGATATACAAGCATTTCTTGTGGCATAAACAAACTCAGTGCTCTGAAAAGGCCTAAATTACGGACAATTACACTGTATGTGTAAGGGAAGTGCATGGAAACTAAATACAAATATTTTTTTAAATAGAAAAATGTGATTATACGATGCAAGTAAGAAAATAGAATATTAATTAACAAAACACAAGAACATGGACAGAAACCATAAGTACACTCTTCTTACGTCTGCCAAGGATCACTCTGCCTTTCTAAGGCACTGTCATCTACCTCTGTTAAGAATATTGTTCTTGTTCCACCTCCCTACTTGTTTGAAGACGTTATTTCTCTCCCACCTTAGTTGAGGACATTGTGGCTATGTGGGCTGTGATTAGGGCAGTGCACTAGGGACATTGTCACTCCTCCCATCATCTCCACTGAAGACTATTTTACTCTACCTTTGTCATAGACCTTGTTGCTCCTCCACCATTCATTGTCATTTACACTCTTGCCTCATTAGAGGACATTATTGCTCTGTTCCCACTAAGAACTTGGTTGCTATACCTCCCTTTTCCGCCAAAGATATTATCACTCCACTTCCTGTCTCTCTTGAGGTCATCATAGCGCTGACTCCCACCACTGCTGTGTATGTTGTTTTTCTGCCTCCTGTCTCCTCCAAGGATACTGTCACGCCATCTCTGGTGAGAAAGGTTTCACACTACCTCCAACGTTCACAAAGGACATTATCACTCTGCCTCCTGCCTCTGCTGATTAGCTTTTACTGTCCATCCCACCTCCAACTAGGATGCTATTGCGCTGCCTCCATTCTCCCTTGTGGACATGCCACCATACGATGCTCACACTTAAGGTAGAGATGTCAGGTCACCATATGATGCTCACACTTGACTGTGGATACTGTAGAAGAGAGTGCTGACTGCAAACTCTGAAGTGCCACATGGAGACTATGCTGAAACCAATGCTCGTTTGCAGCATGGCCAAACAAGACATTACATGGCACTCTTAAACTTTTTGCTCATCCATTCTCTTTATTTCCACCGAGTGCCCGACATTGTACTGACTACTTTTACAGTTGCAAGCAAAATGTTTGGAGACTGTTTCTGTAGCACACAGATGAAATGTAGTGTGCAAAAGGTGTGGACAGGACCAGTGTTATGTACATTCTTATAACAAAATGCATATGCACACTTGCAATTTTACTGTAGACCAGAGAGCAAACATCAGATTGTGTGAAACTTTAAAAGATAGATATTATGAATTTGACAGCACAGACCCTTAAAATGCTTGACAAGGCCTATAGCTGGGAATAAATGAGCTGGATGCATTGTTCTGAGTATCATTAGTACCTCAAGGGTGGCATACCATCATCCTCCAGTGACATCCTGCTGCTGTTGAAGTGGAAATGCCACTCAAATGTGCATGTAGTCACAAAAACATTTGTAACACAGTTCCCGATATTGGCAGCGCAGTGTCATGCAGCATTGGGATCATGCACTACGATGTCATGCTTCATTTGTTTGGTTCAGGAATAGTTCTAGATTTGTTAGATAATTTTATGCCTCCTTTTACACACTATGCATTTTACCCTTCTTGATGGAGATTTTCTCTGTACAGTCTGTTTTCTTTCAAATAAAAAAAAAATATTACTTATGCATACACTTAAGGAGTGTAAGCAGCACAAGAAATAATATCGAGACAAATTTGATGGTTTGTTATGGTTCACAGCCGTATAATGTAGCAGACCCACCAAATACTTCACTGTGCAGTGATGACAGCCAAATGATGTACTTACTTGCTGAATGTATTGCTTATGAGTATGCTTTGTACTTACTATTATATTGCAGGGCTCACACAGAGATGAGCAATCATTCACACTCATATCTACACCTATGGCCAGTTTAGAGTAGCGTTCGGTGTTAGCACTAACATTTTTATTTACCACTTCTATATATGTAACTTGTCTGTCTGAGTGGGAAAATACCAAGCATTAACTGAAATCCCCCTGTACATACCCTTTGAAGTTAGAACCCCCAAAAATATAATTTTCATCTAAAGTCTAACACCTGACTATGAATAAAATTTAAAATTTGATCCTTTTTTTGGGGTGGGGGGGCCTGGGGGGGGGGGTGGAGTTCTGCATTTTTCTCCCCAATTCAGTCTTATCCAACTCCCACCCATTAACTAACGCCCGCCTCCTCTTGAACTGCTGCGCATGCGAATTTGGAGGGGGCATAACACACTCGGAGGGAAAGCCCTATTTGCCCCCTCGTATGATGAGCTCACAGATGCCAATGATTGGCTGGTGATCGCTGTGAATGACAGGGAAGTAAAGGCATGCCATCTCTCCCTCCAGTAAGAGCTCAGCCAATCAGCTCCCATGGACTCCCAGTCATGGATGGCCGTGGCATCAATCCAGATTCGAACTTGCGATCTCCGGGTTGATATTCGCGCACCTTGTCGATGCGCCACTCAGGAGCCTAAAATTCGATCATGATAATTAGTTTAATCATACAAACTATATTAACTGAGATGTATTTATAAGCAATGAACATAAAAGTATTAAAAACACACTGTTTGTACTGAAATGGTTCAAAAGTGAGTAATACGAGAATCATATGGGTAACACAAGCACTTTCCCTCAGTACTGATCCAGTATTGTATTCATTGCCTTATTAAAGTCACCCAGGGTAACCTGTGTACAGGAAGTGATATTGCTCAAATACAGTTTAGGATTTACAGCGTTAGGTTTGATTGGCAGCTTCTTATGATCCTTCATGATTCAGAAGAGATCACTGGTGTTTGGCAGTGAAACAGATGTGTCAGGAGCATAGCGGACCTCAAGGTGAATGCACCTCTGAGCTTGGAGTCTTTATCAAAATTACTGGTTTTGTGCTCATGATTGGCAGCAGTAGATATGAATGGACCTCCTAAACTCTTCAGTGCATCCAGATCTTTGTTTCTGCAATGAGCAACTTCCATATTTGCAATCTGCTCGTCCTGCAACCCTTGTAACTCCTCCTGCTTTTTGTTCCAATCTGGCATAATTTTTGGAATCCTTCCTCCTTTCCTGACAACACTACCATAGCCACGAAATGATCCTGGCTCTCTTCGATCAATGAGATCAGTAGATTATGCCTTCACATGTGATGCAGAAGCACAGCCTGGCTGTTTTGCTCCTCTTCTTGAGAGTTCATAGTTGATATAGCCACCATTGTGTTCTGCTGCAACGTTGTGTATTGGTGTTTC
Organism: Porochilus rendahli; assembly: GCA_039654305.1. NCBI lineage: Eukaryota > Metazoa > Chordata > Actinopteri > Siluriformes > Plotosidae > Porochilus > Porochilus rendahli. Next base: position 3,748 of record JBCNYG010115082.1, on the reverse strand, counting down.
TAGTTCTCTCTTCCTGCACGCCATAGTTTTCTCCCATCTTTGGTTAGCACGGTCTTCTCAGAACATATTTTCCTGGTTCTTCTGATCGGCAAGGAAAGCCCATTCCATATCCCTACTAACTGGGCTGCGGCATCTCTTGATTGCTGTGCTTGACCAGCTTACTTGGGCCTTAGGAGATACATCATATTCAGAATTACATCTTTGCACATGGGTAGCATGCCATTAGGAAAGTCAGGTTTCTCAAAGTAATCTGCAGCACCTAGGGTCTTTTTGGCTTGTGATCTTGTGAATGATGTACTAGCAGCCATTGTTGATCCGCCAACATAAACCTGTTACCATTACCAGTGTTAGTGCATAACTTCCATTGCAAAAGTATATATTTTTGCATATTTAGGATAAAATATGCATATAAATGCCTTGTTTCGCTTTCCACCAATACCAGTCGTGCAAAAGAAGAAGCATCTAATACAACATGATATTGCTGGCTATATTTATTAAAATCAGGTTAATAATTATATCTGAAAAAGTACAGAAATCCCACTCAAAACAGCAAAACAGTGATTTTTTCGACATGCTTAAAAATTACCTATCTTCAGACGGTATGCACAGGGGGGTTAGCATTGGTCACTAAATTGGTTGACTAAACCTTGACATTTCCTTATTCAGGTTGACCCTCTACATATTTTTAGATGGGTACTGCTATGAAAAATGTACTTTTGCAAAATAACACCAACTCCTGTTTAGAGTAGCCAGATGGCATCATGTGCATGTCTTTGGACTGTGGGAGGAAACCAGAGTACCTGGAGGAAACCTACACAAGCACTGGGGGGACATGCATGCTCCACACAGAAAGATTCATTTTTGCTGTGAAGTTACTGTGCTACCCACTGTGCCAATGTTTTAAAGCCAAATTAATGCCAAAATTACACAATGATTGCAGCACACTGATATGAAGAAAAAAATCTGTTATGACAGTAATCATGGTGATGGACCGAACACAGCAGTACAACTCCTATACCTTGATTGTCATGGTTATTGTTTCCGTCATAGCCACCTCTAATGAAAACAGGGTTTTGTTAAGTACCTTGTTAGTCTGCCATGGACCTTCCACTTGCTGTCATCATTAAGGATCATGCATATTGCTATCTTAGTTACCTTGTGTGTGCTTTCTTAATAGAATTTCACTCATTTCATTCATCTATTTCCATTCGCTGAAAGACAGGAACACACCCCTGACTAGTCCAGACCATTGCAGGGCAACACAGATACACAACCCTTCACATTCACATTCACACCTAGGGGCAACTGAGAATATCCAATTAGCCTAATATGTGTCTTTGGACTGTGGGAGGAAACCGGAGTGCAAGAAAAACCACACATGCACAAAAAAAACTTGCAAACTCCCGAGAGAAACGCCCTCGCTCGAACCCAGGAAATTTTTGCTGTTAGGTAGAAATGCTAACCACTACACCACCATGCCTGGAATTTATTTTGTACTTAATGGGAATTATTTATTTTATTCAAACCTTTGTGCTGGTGTTAAGTTTCTGCTGAATTATGTGTTTTTAGTTTAGTTCACATCATTTCTCTGCCCTTGAGGTAGGTGAAAAAAATGTCATTGCTCATGTGTTATTCAAGTTTGCGAGCCTTTCGGAAAGTCTACAGTTAAACAGTCCTCTGATTATTTAATGTGAAAAATCACATTCAGTATCGGTCCTAAAGCTGTATTAGACTGGATTTGTCTCTGTGATTTAAAAAAAAAAAAAAAGTCATCGCTCTTTTCTGCACCTAATATCTTCCTGTCAATCTTCATAGATAAAGCTGTCAGCTGATGACAGCAATCTAATGAATGCAGGATAAGCTCAAAGAGAGGGTGTGGGGACTGGTGTGTGTGTGTGTGTGTGTGTGTGTGTGTGTGTGTTTATGGCTGAGAATGTGGTATTTGATGGATTACATTGAGCTTTGTTACTTCTGTTAACACTCCATGGGGTACTGTGAATGCAAAGTGCTCTGCTGCACTGTATTAACACACCGAGGGCTTATAATGTATCTGTTCTGACTAATAGATGAAGCAAAGCAGTGGTCGAGGAGCAAAGGATCTGAATGTGGCTTGCTGTATGAAGTTTGGATTATCACTACTGATAGCATCATGCCAGCAAATGTGTGTATGTTTAACAGTCTGTGACTGCACTGTGGTCCCTTTATGGATCAGCGGAGTTAATAGTGGTGTTGCTAAGCTGGTGTTTGGACATGTGTCTGGCTGAGTCCTATCTGATGGTAAACAAGTAAGTCCAATGCCATTAGAGCATGACTGGCTTGATTTTTTATTTATTCTTTTATTTATTTTATGAAGCAATCTACATTGTCTAGCCCAAAAAAAGTGCTTTTAGCCTAGAGTATAGCACATAATCGCCATTGCAATGTTTTGACAAACTTTAGCTAGTTCACAACTCATAGATGCTGTGGTAACATACTTGCTAAGGCTCTTGGTTACTGATCAGATGGTTGGGGGTTCAAATCTCAGTATCACCAGTCTGGTAGTGTTGTGCCCTTGAGCAAGTGGGGATTTCATGCTGTGATTAAAAGGCTAAAGGTGCTCCAACAAAATATTAGAGTGCACCACTTTTTATTTTACTGTTTTCACAGAATTCTCAAGTCTGATTGGTTTAAACCGTGTCATATATATATATTTTTTATAACAAACTCTGACAGTAGTGACAACTAAATGCCCAATCTCATGTTTTATATCAACAAGTTTATTCTAAAACATTATGTTCACAAGACTGTTGTTTTTTTATTATCTGTTTTCTGTCAGATGTTTATTTAACATTGATAGAATCATGATGTTTTCAACATTAAGGAATCTCCAATGTCAGCTTTGTAACAGTCAGTAAATTCCCCTCTGTGAGAGAATCCAGGGTTTCTTTAGAACATTTCCCAGCTCTGGACCTGGAGGAAACCACTCCTTCACTCAGCACAGTAAAGTGCTTTCCTTGTTCCCAAACAAACCTGATATAACCAATGAGCTAATTAGCAGCTTTTCATGACTTGATGTGAGTGTGAGTGAGCAGGGAAAGCACGAAAATGTGCAGGACAGGAGATCCTTCAGGACCAGGTTAGGGAACCTTTGATCTAGAACATAACATGATGCATTTTCTTTATCTTAGTAACATCAAGAAGGGAGGGGGGGTGAGAAGCTGGTAAGGAGAATGATGAATAACGGCTAGTAAGACTGGTAGTATGTGTTGGTTTTTTTTCATCATCATTCATTGTCTAAGCTGCTTAATCCTCATTAAGATGGCACCTATCTCAAATGATTCTGGGCGATGGTGGGGTACACCCTGAGCAGCTCGCCAGGCCATTGCAGAGCCAACACACACACAACACACACACAGTCCCTCTCACATCTAGCAGCAATTTGGAACCGCCAGTCAGCCTACTGTGCATGGTTTTTTGGAAACCCATGCAAGCACTGGGAGAACATGCAAACTCCATAGAGAAAGCCCAGGAATCGAACCCGGGACCTTGCTGTGAGGCAAACGTGTTAACCACTGTACCACCGTATGGTGTTGTTTAAATAAATACAATAATAAATGTAATTCCTTGCTCTTAATCTTTATAAGAACAAACACTTAAAGGTGCGCTGTCATTGATAAATAACAATTAAAAAACCTTAGAGTGGTAGCAGGGAATCCCTTTTGTCAGGGGAGGGAGCCTGGGGAAAGGGAGTTACTGCTACCCACCCCAA
>JBCNYG010115041.1:0-11455 GCA_039654305.1 Porochilus rendahli | reverse complement strand
TCCCCTGTGTGGACACGCATGTGTGATTTCAAGTGTCCGTCCTGGTTAAAGGAACGTTCACACACATCACACTTGTAGGGTTTTTGCCCTGAGTGTATGCGCAAGTGTCTCTTGTACCTGGAAATCAAAGTAAATTTCCGATTGCATATGCTGCAGAAGTGTTTTTTATTGGGGTGAGTCTTTAAATGGTTATTGCGTGCCTGAAAGTCAGTAAACCTTTCTGGGCAGTTCGGGCATGTGTAGTACAGCGTTTCTTCATTGTGACTCTCCTCATGCTCCAGTTTGGACTGTTTTGTATTAAACTCCAGCATACAGTATTTGCATGTGTGTTGGTATTCTCCATGCAAGCGACGGTAATGTGATTTCCGTCCATTTTCGCTGATAAAGCGTTTGGGGCACAAGTCACAGGAAAACGGTTTGATCTTGTACTCACACACATGACCCTTCTTGTTGGGGTCTGTCTCCACCCTGATATTTTTATTACAGTCCTGACAAATCTTGTGTTCATAAAGCTTTTCAGAGCCACAATGCTCAGCAATGGCATGCAGATGAAAACTCCTGATGTCATTAAAATAAACAGAGAAGTCCTTAAAACTGAGATTCTCAACATTATCACCTGAAACACACGCCGCACAGCAATAGTTCCTTTTGTGTCGCTTAACCATACAATGCATTTTAGCTACAGACTCACAGTCTATACACCAAATTACTGGTTTAATAGTGTTTTGGAATGGTTTCTTGGTCTTTACATTGTCAGAAGTTTCATCGTCATGGCCATCGCTGCTATCACTGTTCTCCCTGTCTGTATCTGAGGAGCTTGGCAGGTAGTCTTCCCAATCTTCTTCTTGTACATTTTCAAAGGATGTGTCGCTTGCTTTCTCAACAAGCTCTTCACTTTGGTCCTCATCAGTAAATATTTCCTCATCTGTACTTACATTTTCTTTTTTTGTGGAGATCAGCCGGTACATGTCAAAATCATCTCCCTCTTGTTCTTGAGAGGACTTGTCACTTTCATTCTCAGAAAGCTCTTTGTCACTGTACGCACCATCAAACAGGTCCACGGTAGCCGTGCCCATGTCAGAAGATTCAGGGAAATTTGGGTTACCAGGCTTGGACCTTATTAGTGAGATATTTAAATGGTCATCATTGTCCTCATGTGTTTCCATCAGGAGACTCAGCTGCTCCTCCTGCCTCACACTGTCAGTTTTGCCTCTCGTTGCAATGGAATCAACCTCAGCACTGTTTTCACAGGTCCACCTTGAAGACCCAGTGATGTGTTTCTGATCAGTCATAGGCATGTCATCAAACAACAGCTCATGAGCATCATCACATGGTGAACACTCAGTGCCCTAAGAACAGAGTGAAGAAGAGAAAGAAATTGGCAACATCTACCCATCAAAATATTTCCTAAATCAATAAATGATGCACTTGCAGAAATCAAAATCAGGAAACACAAGGCTATTGGTAACTATGAAGTTCATGGGGCTCAAACCCAAATCCAGTGTGAACCAAAATAGATAGTGGTTTCTATTTGTAGTTGACAGATATGGGTATTTGTTGGTAAGGCCTGCCAGGAGAACACAGGTAGTATTCTAGGCTCAGATACAGTAAGGCCAGTTGCAATGTAGGAAGACTCTGCACCAAAACAACCAATGGAAATCTGCTGAACCAGATAAAATACCTGGACCAGTACTCAGAGAATGCGCTGATTAACTGGCATACATTTTAACAGACATTTGACAAAAAGGTTAGGTTATTATAATGCGTTACTGTCTAAGTTCTAATCGGTGCATAAACAAGCTGTAGTGAGTCCAGAATACAGCAGCAAGAGTCTCTACTAGAATCAGAAGATATGAGCACATAACTCCACACTGCACTGGCTCCTAATAATTTTTGCACAGAATATAAAATGTTACTTTTAACCCATAAAGCAGTGAATGGTCTTGTGCTACATTATTTTTGTGAACTACTTGTCATTTAGGATCAACCATGCCTACTTGGATCAAAAGGTGCAGGCTAGTTCTCAAAGGGGCTTGAGCTTTGTCTTACAAACCCTCACAGTTATGGAACAGACTTCCAGTTAATGCTCAGGACTCAGACACAGTCTGCGTTCAAGACTAGGCTGAGAACTTACTTGCTTAGTCAAGCATTTAGTTAATAACCTTCTAATAGATAAAAGAGGAGGTAATTCTTATATAGACTATAGTCAGTCTGTGTGTGTGTGTGTGTGTGTGTTGAGGTACACATGCTACTTCTGAAATACCAGTGATTCTGACTCTTCTGCTCTCTGAATCTTGTGATTCATCCCGATGTGCCTCTCCAGGTTAGAGTTCTTATTTTAGAAGAAACTCACTCCTGCTGATGTTTCATATGGTTCTACATAAACACTCAAACTGTAAAGATAATTTTCAACTGCTGTCGATAAGCTCTAAGTGCTTCTAAGATGTTCTAAGATGACCAACTAGACTCAATGTTAAACTATACTGAATTTCCTGCTACACAGCTTGTATTTTTAGGTTGTTTCCTTAGACCACTTTTAGAGGAATGAGCCAATGAACTTCAATGTTATCACTTCATCCTTGAATCAAGATGGACTTTTACACAAAGTTCATAGACATTTCTCAAAAGGTTTAAATGATCACGATTACAAGAAAGGAACAACATGTGTATGTACAGACAGACAATTCAAAAATATAAACCCACTTATGAGGGTAAAAGCTTATCATTAACCACAGTCAGTGCAATAAATAGGATACACGACTCACAAAGAGCTTATGGGAGCACGGCTTACTGGCAGTGCCTAAATTAAACTAATGTGTCTGAAACAAAGAGACACAGAGAGGTAGGTCTCACATGTACATATCCTGTCACAGTTTCATTTGTTGGGGGGAGGGGGGGGGGGTGTAACTTGCTGTAGAAGACTGTCCTAAATTACACACCTTGCTGTCAGGAATATCAGCTGCCTGAGAGGTCCACAGTCTGTGATAAGAGCAGTTCAGACACTCTTGTCTGAAAGTGAGATCCCCACCTCTGCCTTTGGCTCGGATGAGGCACTCACTGGAGCACTCCAAACAGCGGAACATCAGAAGCAAAAAATGCTCCTTGGTCAGGGTCATGTACCTGGTACTACAATACGTACAGTGCATAAATCACTTAATTAAACTGTCACTAAAAATGTGGGGATAAAAGTGATGCAGGTGAAGTTTATGAAAGTAAAAAAAAATTCAGTCATGGCCTAATCTCCCAGGGTGCATGTAAATGCCAGATGTGAATATGTGACTGTATACCAAAAGGACATACCCAGATAGGTTTACTGTTGAATCTATAGTAAATGACTCCATTTGCACATCTGAGGGGGAAAAAAAATACCTTGAAGCATTTGTCAGACAAGCCTTTCGTCCACCCACTTCCCAGCTCTGCCCATCACAAAACAGCTACAAGGGAGTATGAAGGTCAAGACTGGTGTTATACTGCTTTAAAAAAAAAAAAAAAAAAAAGCAAAAGTGCATTTGTGTCGATACCAAAATCAGTACATGAGTGCCTCAAACACCACATAGGAATGACTAACTGGCTCAAGGTGGAGATGGGACTACATAAGGGATTGGCTCTGAACCCTTTCTCATTTGCAGTGGGCATGGCTAGCATAATCGATGAGTTCAGACATGAGTCTCCATGGACTATGTTGAATAGCAGATGATATTGTGATCTGTGGCAAGAGCAGGCAACAGGTGGAGGTACGCACTGCAGAGAAAAGGAAAGAAAGTCAACAGGAGTAAGACAGTATGAGTGTAAATAAAAGTACGATAAGGGAAGAGTGCAGCTGCAAGGAGTAGCAAAGATGATGGCAGATGAATATAAATACTTGGGGTCAACTATTCAAGGTAACAGAGAGTGTGGTAGCGAAGTGAACCGAGTGCAGGCAGGATGGAATAGGTGGAGAAGAATGTCTAAGAATTAAAGGAAAGGTTAATAAGACGGTAATGAGGACGATTATGCTGTACTGAGTAGATGCTGCAATATTCTATTGGAGTGACAATAATGGACAGAATTAGAAATTAATATGTTGGAGTGTTTGTGGACAATGCAAGAGATGTTTTGGGCATGTGCACAGGAGCAACGAAGGTTATATATTGGTGGAAGAATGTTGAGGATGGAACTGACTGGTAGGAGCAGAAGAGGGAGGCCACAGAAAACATTTATGGACGTGGTGAGGAAGGATACATGGGTATCGGACCTGTATCAACAGGTAATTGTCAAGTATTGGAAAAGTTTCAAAATTTGTGTTGTCTCTAGTTCGTACTATATTCTTCTCTCTTAAGAACCCGTAACGCCATGTTAACACCAGATGCCAGTGGCATCTTTTTAAACTTCTCAAGCACATAAGTAGGAAAGTTAAGCCGCTTCCACATGTATGAACCCAAAGATATACATGATTGGTGGATGTAACTGTGATGGACATGAGAGACAGACAAATCAGACAAATGACTCTTTTGTGTTATTTGGAAGCCCCGCCTGACAAAGCTTTTTGTAAAAAGAGAACATTTGAGCTTCTAAAACTGAAGCATAGCATTTTCATTCTTGTAATAAAGGAGATCAAGTAAACAACTGTTTATATGAATAACAAACTTCACAAACCTCTGCTGTCTTCATGTGAACCAGCCAGTGGCTCATTGGTCATGCTTTTTGTTAACACCTACAACGTCAAAATTGGAGCAATGAAACAGGTCAAAGAGTAGGTCAGGAGAAATGTCTATCAAGAATCAATTTTTTAATAAAAGGCAGCAAAATAATAGCTTTACCCTGGTTAACACTGGGCCATGACTAGGTTGTGATGTTCACGATTCAAAGAAAAGCATCGCACTCCAATATTTCTAAGCATGGTTGGAGCACAATTGGGGTAATAAAAGAAGGCAGGGTGCACCCTATGATAGTGCACCTTTACTATGATTCCCATAATCCATCACAACATCAAATCATAATAATCGTGGTAAAACGTAAGGGTGACAAATTGTCACGATCACCACAAATCCACCAAGTTCCCTCAAGATCATCACAATTTGATTCCATTAACACCTCCCCTCCCCCCGGCTCATCACTATTCTCTCAAATCATGGACATCGTGGCCCCACTGTAAATCCAGGGTTTAATATGATGTCTGATCAAGATCCTACATCGATAATGTCAATTATACATGATCAACATCAACATCATATAAAAAGGGCTGGACGAATTTTTAATACGCAGTGAAAATCCTCATAAAGCCCAGTGGAATTTCTGCATCACTAAAACCTTTCCAATTTCTAATTCTTTGATCTAGTCTGAAGTATTTTGCTTCACCTTTATTATAAGGAAACATGATGCTGAAACAAGATACTGACAAGCAGCTATTAGACATTAGCAGACATAACGTTTGTGGAAACCAATAATTTATTACATTTCAGACAGTGGACATCTAGATCTACAATTTGTCCACCGTATCACACTAACAGCATGTACCAATTCTATCTCTACTGGGGCCGACACTGCATCATCTTGTGGCAAAGGCTGGTCATCCAAAGCACTGTAAAACACAAATGAACATTAAAAATTAATGACTTACAAATTATATTATGATAACTTTGAACTGCAGCATGATACACATCTCAATATTTTTAAATCTCTTTTTACACACTCCAAAAATGCTTTATTTAATCCTTTGGTGCATTTCATATGCTTTTATTAATTAGTCCATGTGGTTTATATATTAAAGAGTCGGTATACTATCAAATATATATTTAGAGTGAGGGAGAACAATTTCATCACCTGATTAAACCTGACCACTTTTGATAAATTTCTAAATTCACACATTTACAAAAGCCTTTAATTTTTAGTGCAAGTTTAAAAGAGATAGAATATCAACAAAAGTAGTTGACGACCTGGATGACCATCCCTACCATTGTGGAGGTGGAAACATTATGCTTTGAGGCTGTTTCTCTGTGAAGGGAATGCTGAAGATGGGACATGTATGGAACTTCCAGCATGATGATGATGCAAAAACAGATGGCCAAGGCAACAAAGAGTGGCCCAGGAAAAAGGATTAATGTCAGATTGGCCTTGATAGTTTCCAGTCAGAGAATATCTGGGAAGGAAGCTGATACTTTGGGTTAGAAAGTAGCAACCTCAAAACCTTAAAGACTTGGAGTGGATCTACGAAAAGGAGCGGACCAAAATCCCTGCTGAGATGTGATCAGCTACAAGACACATCTGAATGCTCTGCTTAGCAACAAGTATGAAGTCATATTTTACTTGGGATCAAATACTCATTTTATTTGATATATACACAATTCAACTAAAACTTAATATAGTAGATTTTTTTATATTGTTGATAGTCTGTCTCCTCATTTTATCCACTGTGGCCATATAAAGAAGAATCTGGTCATCAGCTGCAATTTCTTTTGCTTGTTTTGTACCATGCATTCACAAGCCTGACTCTGCAAGAATGTACAGTTTATCATGAAGGTCTGTAAATACAAAAATCACCGGCCCGAAAGTGCAAAGCCACAAAGAGTATGCAAAATGAAAATGAATTATTAATGATTTGAAATGCATTGGGTTTTTTAGTACTCGCAGGCCACCATGGTTTACGTTAACAATTTTACCTCACCTCCACTGAAAATTTAACAATGAGTACCGGTATTGGTCATCCAATTTTATTTTTTTATATATCATTTTATACATTTAAATGTTTTACAATTGTGCATATGTAATAGATTTAAGCGATTTTATTCTGTGGATTACTCGCCATGTGCTGAATTACAGGGGTTAGCAGTTCTTCCCTGGACGCCAACGCACTGGGCAATGTTGGCACCTATTCTAAAGACTGTAAAGTGATACAAATGTTTTAGTGACACTGAGGACAAGAATGCTGCCAGACATGAGCGTGACTATAAATCCAAAATGGCTTATGGACCTAACATTCCACGAACTTGGCTTACCTGTTATCAGGTAAAATAAATGTTTACCTGTAAAATAAATGTTTTCCATGCTTTCTGCGCTTGTCTGTGAAGCTTAGCACTAGCCAATAATGTGTTATCCTGCACAGGTCAGTGACGCAGCCCAGCCAATCCAATGAATAGGTATTACATCAATCGAACAGCCAATCAGAAGGACAACATATCTCTGAGCAGGCCTAAAGTCGTAACACTCACGAGCATTTTGAAATCGGTCATCGACTCGTGAAATCATTTTAAAAAGCTACTAACACTAATTCCCCACAGCCACCCTTTAATAAAACAATAATGTAGCTATCAAAAGTTAGTTTCAACGAAAAAAATACTTGCAGAACACAATACAAGGTGGGTTTTAGGATTACCTCTCTGAAGCTTCATCCTTTGGTACCCAATCCAGTCTTTCTGCTTTCGGTGGCAAAGAGGTTACCTTTGAAATGCTGTAAAAGCAACAGTTTTAAATGGAGCAGTTTGTAAATACCACATGTGAAGTGAATCCTTGTGTTAACACAGGCAGGCTTTTTCTCTCCTTCGTACTCTCTCTTGTAAACAGAGATGGGTGACCAAAGTTTCATGTCCCAATTAAGGTAATTTCATATTCCAACAATGATGCACATCGTAACATAGCACATTCTCTCTAAACTCAAATAACTAGTTAGTTAGGAAAGGTCTTTTTTCAAAGAAAAAAATCTTTGCAGAACAAAATGCATGGCGGTTTTTAGGCTTACCTCTCTGAAGTCTCATCATTTGAAATCCCATCCTCTGGTTCTACTTTCAGTGCCAAGGATGTACCCTTTGAAAAGCTGTAAAAGCATCATGAAATTTTAAACGGGGGAATGTCAGATATCTACTGCACATGACAAGAATCTCTATGTTAACATGGGGGAAAGCTTTCTTCCTCTTCTCGGCACTGTCTCTTACAAGAAAGGATGAAGACCAGCGCACCCATTAAATGAAAAACTGCAAGCATTTTTTGGGTTTTTTTAGAGAGTTTTTTTTTTAAATAATACCATTATAACTACATTACATAAATGTTTACCATCATAACTGCAGAACTACAAAACCAAAAATATTGTTATCAGTAACTGTTTACCAGAAATTTATAAAACTTCTAACTTTTTTTAATCTTAAGCTTGATATCATCAGTACGTCATATTACGCAATAAATAATTTCATTAATACATCAAAATATATCATAATATAGTTCTTTTCTGAAAACTCAAAGAATAAATAAATATACTATGCTCAGCTATGGGGTTTTAGGGTAAAACAAACATACTGTAAAAGCGACACAGATATATCATACATTTTTACAGGCAATAAAAGATAAAAGGTAATTCTGGCCAAGGCAAGTACAATTAATAGTTTTTAGACATTAGCTCTGGTCTTCATCTCTGTATGTATACATAGGATACGTATACATAGGATACACGAAAAAACCTGAAATTAAAAAGCACTACTCATGCAGATAATCACAGCTTGACCAAACACTAATGTAAAAAATCTAAATTTGAGCCTTTTACATACACAAGCCCTATTTAAACATACTCTCACATGTTTAAAACAGGTTTAGTTGCTATTCCACAAGGGGGGGGGGTTGACTGGCCGCTAGTTATCCATTATAAATTGTCGGCCATTCTGCCAACATTGAACTTGACCTACAATGACCTTTTTACAAACTCGTTTCAGCTTTTGGTCCCAAGTGACTACCCTGAAAATGTAGTGCCAAAATTGCAACCAGTTCTTGATATGGGGGTACGGGGACCCACCGAAAAAAGAAGTGAAAACAATACGCTACCGCGGCTGGTCACAAAAGACATAGTAATAGCTATGATGTAAGGTACAAACAGTGTGTGCAAACACAGCTAATACATGACTATACTGAAAGGGATGCTAGCATTAGCATTGTGTGATGTTAGCTACTTTACCTGGCTATTTCATGGGACGAAAATACTGCCTCAAAAAAACTGACTCACCTGTCCAACAGAAAATCAGCCACCATGGTATCAGTTTTTAGGCCTTTCAACTCCTTCAACTGCCGCCAGCGTTGAAAAGCGACACCGATGTTTACCCTTGTTTGTCCCCTCGCTTGGTCAAGAAGTTTCTTCGCAGCAGCCTTTTCTTCTACTGTTTTTCTCTTCCTCGGCTGCTTGTTAGGACGATTGGTGACAAGCAACCGCGGCAGAGGTAGTTTGCCGATTTTCTGTTCCATTCTCCAGCAAAACCACAAGTAAATTTGTCCGGCAGGAACTGCAGTGCTGGCGGTTAACACACGGCAGGGTCACGGCTGAGCAAGAAGGCACGGGAGCATGTGATTGGACATTTCCCAGCGGGCCATGAGGCGGTTGGTGGTCTGCGTCTTTACAAGATTACAGTGGCCCCAGATGACCCATTTCTTTCTGACCTTTTTCAGACCTCATAAGATATTGATTGCTGTTGTGGTCTGAAGACCAGTTCACACAATATAAAAATGTGTGCGTGCAGCTACAAAAAGACCAATCCCAGCTTTAACTGTATATACGAGCACGGCCGGTGCGCATGCGCGGTGTCTCAGCACTCAGACACTGTGTGGCGTCTAATGTTTTGTCTCCTGTCAAGAAGAAAGAATGAGAAATAAAAACCTGTGAAAGACTGGGACCGGTTTTACCTCTGTAGCCTGCGCCAGCATGGAGTCACTGGAGTAAACACCATCCGTTTTAAGTAAACAAAACAACGTCCTTCAAATACGACCACCTTTTTTATTTATATATACAATTGGACGTCTCTATGGAAACGCGAACCTTTTTCTCCCACTTCCACAACACTTGTCTCCTTCACCAGACACAACAAACACGCTCCACAGGGCTTATGTGCAGCAATTTCATGTCAAAACAAAACAAAATTCACGAGGGAAAAGGTTAAATATAAAACTGACCTTTGGTAAAAATGTACTGTTCTTGTAAAAAGAAAAGTAATATCGCCAAACACGGGGATATTTTTCAAGACTCAGAGCTACACGTGTTTTGTGTTTTTATTGTGACTGCAAAATCTTTGCGCATGTGCAACAACCACGAACCCTTTTTTTTCTTCTTCTTCTACTTCTTCTGTGAAATTTATTGGTGCATTACCGCCATCTGCAGGAGGGAGCTATGACGCAGCGTTTCAGGGGAGACGTGTTTTGGTCTGTTTTTCTTGCGTTTCTGTCATGCATATACACTAACCCTAAGTTTAGAAGGGAGGCTCACACACAGTCTCTTGCTTGAAGCAGGTCAATAATATATGTTTGGTATTTTAAAATAATAATAATGATAAATATATTCATTCAATAATTGTCTGAGCCACTTCATCCAAATTAGGGTCGTGGGAAGGCTGGCGCCCATCTCAGCTGACTCTGGGCGAGGGCAGGGTACACCCTGGACAGTTCGCCAAGCCATCGCAGGGCAGAAACATGCTGAAGGCTATGCAGCCCACTCTTCACGAAAATCAGCAATGGTTCTTCCCAGCAATTACCTTTATACCTTTGGGTTGCTTTGCATAAAATTAGTAAAATGAAATGGCCTCCAGCTGGCTAGTTACATTGCTAAGCTAAATGGCTTAGGGAGTCTCACAGACTGGCTGTAGCGTAAATAATTCTTTCCCCCTGGCACAAGGGGAGGCAGGCCTGTTTCATCGGAGCAGGCTAATTGTCATGTTTGGTGGAGAAAGAAAAAAATTTTGTAATTCTTGAAAAAAATCACAGTAAGTAAAATTTTGTTACTGCCAAATACCTTCATATCTGCTTGCTCTGTTTTAACAAAACAAAGAGCAAGGAATCTCAGCTTTCTCTTCACCGTAACTCAAGCAAGAGGAAATGGCTGGTAAACGCAGAGTCAGTTACATACAAAGAGTGATTCTGAAGGATCTGCCAAGTAGAAAACCCCTCATTCTCCTTCTGTACGTGCTTGTGCCTGTTGTGAGCCGGTGAAAGCTTTGGATAGACAGCCACATATTTGTCTTCCTCAAAGACATATTTCTAAGTTCTATATAAAAAAAACTTGGTGGTCACCAATGGCAGAGGAACACAAAGATTTGGAATTTAAGCTCTCTCTTCTGAATGGCTAATGAGTAACTTTCCCATGATCCACACAAAAATATACCTTTTTGACCAAACTGACCCAATCCAAGTAAGAGTGATGAACAAACACACACACAAATCTTTTTAGATACATAATTATAATCTCTTGTCCCTGGGTGGTGAACACAGCCATTGCTTATTCATACTCCTGCTAGTAAATGCAAGTAACCCTTTAATTACTGGACGAGCCTCGTTTGGGGTGTCCCTGGGGGATGCCCGGTCTGCCACGTTTGGGGGCTGCATTTGGGGCTCGTTGTCCTCTGGTCTGCCAGGGCCGTTCCCTCGCAGGGCATAGTGGGTGGGGTGTGTGTAAAGTGGAAGTGTGAGAGTGTGTGTGTGTGTGTGTGTGGGGGGGGGGTGTGAACGCGGGCCATAG
>JBCNYG010114840.1:0-11475 GCA_039654305.1 Porochilus rendahli | reverse complement strand
CTTAGGTTATTTCTTTCTGTTTTGTGTAATATATATATATGTATATATATATATATATATATATATATATAGATCCTTAGTCGATTATCTATAAGACAGTGCTCAATACAGTAAAGTAGAGCTAAATGTGGTATAAGGCCCAATCAAATTTGAGCTAATCCCCTGATGAGTGGGCAACCAAAAAACAGGTCTGTGGGATCAAACTGAAGTCATTTTTTTTCCTTATACCACACACTCTTCTTCAGCTGCTGAGCGCCGTGGGTGGTGATTCTCTTCCTTTGTGTGCTGTGATCTGGGTGCTGGGTTTTCTGTATTTTGTTGCACTTCACTATTTTTTCCGTGTGTGTAACATGGCATGCCTCTTTATTTTGGATCCCCTCCTTTAAAATGACTGCTCACCCTTTGGTAAGCCTCAGCAGCCAGAAGAATTGTCATTTTGATTTTCTTTTTTTGGCCTGTTGTTACAACCGGTACCAGAAAAACAGGCTGACCCAAATGCACATCAGGCACGTACCAATAGGTGCAAAGAATGTGATCCTTTATTAAGTGAATGATCAGAGTAATACGTGAACTGTGAAGGCGGGATTGTGGCGCGACTTAGAGAAGTGTGGTGCTCTTTCTAACAGCACAAGATGATCTGGCAGGAGACCAAGGGAGGGTGCCGACTTATATCCCTGTGGTGGCTGATGGGGAGCAGGTGGAGGTAATCAGGGCGGCCCGGTAATTACTACCTGTGCAGGAGGGACTTAGGACACCTGAACAGAGAAGACATGGCAAGAAACATAAGACAGGGCATGATTCATCGCTTCCGGTGGGTTCTAACAGTACCCCTCCTCTAGGACTAGCTCCTGATGGGCCTGCAGTGTTCCGATCTTGCTTCTCAAATTCTTTAATCAGACTCCGGTCTTCAATGAAGCTTGCGGGTACCCAGGAGTGTTCCTCTGGACCATAGCCTTCCCAATCTACTAGAAACTGCCTCCCTCGCCCCCTCTTGCTTACTGCCGAGAGACTCCTGGTCCTCTGTCTATCATCCTGGGTGGCAGTGGGGGCTTGGTGGGAGGCACCAGATGGCTCTCTTGGATTGGTTTAAGCCTACTGACATGAAAGAAGCTGGATATGAATTGGGGTCCCCGATCGGAACTAACGTCAGTCGGGATGCAGTGTATACGGAAAACCTGGGTTATCGTGAGGTGGGCAGTCTCATTGGCTGATGGCAGCTTGGGCAAAGGGATGAATTGTACCATTCTAGAGAACCGGTCCACCACGGTAAGTTCCACCATGTTACCATTCGAGGGAGGCAGGCCCGTGACACTGGCAGAGGCTGGAGGAGACCCATCCAGGCCTGTCGGGGTGTCTTGTTTCTGGCGCAGACCGGGCATGCCCCAACATATTTCGCCATGACTTTGGCTAGGGACGGCAACCAAAAGTGGTGCTTGATAACGAACATAGTGCGCTTAGCCCTCGGATGACAAGAAAGCAAGGAAGTATGGGCCCAGTGTATCATCTGAGAGCGTAAGGCCTCCGGAACAAACAACCGGTTGCCTGGGCAACCCTCGGGAGTGGGAGTCTTCTGTCCCACCAGTCTGACCTCTTTCTCTATCTGCCAGGACACTGCTCCCACCACATAATTGGGAGGGAGGATGGGTTTGGGCTTCTTGGACGACAGCTCCGAGTCCCATAAGCGGGACAGAGTATCAGGCTTGGCGTTCTGGGATCCTGGCCAATATGAGAGGGTAAACTGGAAGTGACTGAAAAAGAGGGCCCACCTGGCTTGTTGAGAGTTCAGTCGCTTGGCTGACCAAAGATATTTCAGGTTCTTATGGTCGGTCAACACCAGGAAGGGCTGGTCAACTTCCTCCAGCCAATGTCCCCACTCTTCTAAGGCAACCTTGATAGCCAGCAGCTCTTAGTTCCCAATGTTGTAATAGCTTTCTGCCAGGGTCAGCTTGCGAGAGAGGTAAGCGCAAGGGTGAATCCGGTTATCCCTGGGAGAGCGTTGCGAGAGAACAGCTCCCACGCCAACATCGGAGGCATCCACCTCCACAATGAATTGGCACTTGGGGTCGGGTATCAATAAGACCGGTGCTGCAGTGAATAGTCTCTTGAGTTTCTGGAAGGCCTCTTCAGCCTTGGGGGTCCACTGGAAGGTGACCTCAGGAGAGCCGCCATGGGAGCTGAAGTTCCAATTGAACTTCCTATAGAAGTTAGCGAATCCCAAAAATTCCTGGACCTTCTTACATGAGGTGAGGGCTGCCCAATTGGACATGGCACTAACCTTCTTGGGGTCCATCCGAACCTGATTAGGGGCTATGATGGACCCCAGGAAGGAGACTGAGGTGGCGTAGAATTCGCATTTCTCTGCCTTCACGAAGAGCCGGTTCTTCCATAAATGACTCAGGACCTTACGGACGTGATGTTGGTGGGTGGCGATATCGGGGAAAAAAACAATATGTCATCCAGGTAAACAAAAACAAAGTCGTTCAGGTACTCACGTAACAACTCATTGATAAAGCCCTGAAAGACGGCGAAAGCGTTGGCCAGACCAAATGCTTGATGAGGTACTCATAGTGCCCCATGTGGATATGTGGCCCATATCCTTACCAAGTGTTCCGCAGGTCCAACTTCGTAAATACTCGGGCCTGTTGGAGCAGCTCAAAGGATAATGAAATAAGGGGAAGAGAGTGCCAGTTCTTCACCGTGATGTCATTCAGAGCCCGGTAATCGATACAAGGCCTAAGCAAGCCGTCCTTTTTCTCCACAAAGAAACACCTTGCTCCTAGCGGCAAAGACGAAGGGCGAATGATACTGGCCCGCAAAGAAGTCTCAATGTACAGATCCATGGCTTTCCTCTCGGGGGCCGAGAGGGAGTACAATTGAGACTTGGAAATTGGCGCGCCCAGCAGGAGGTCGATCGCACAATCCCATGGCTGATGAGGTGGAAGAGACATGGCTCTAGACTTACAGAAGACCTCCCTGAGATCATGGTAGCTAAAGGGGATCTTGGTGAGGTCGGGGTAATCATCCGAGGCTGGCTCCTGTTCCCAAATCGTTCTGTCCTCCTGGGGCCTGAGGGCTGCGAGCTGAAGAGGGCGACGCAAGGCAGGAAAATCGACAGGAAGGGCCCCAGCCCCTGATCGCCCCCGTCTCCCAGATCATGGGGGGGGCGTGGGCCCTCAACCATGGGAGCCCTAGTATGAGGGGGTGGTATGGGCACCTAAGGAGGTGAAAGGCAATGTGTTCGGTGTGGGTACCGTCTATGGTCATGAGCACGGTTGCCGTCCTGTGGGTCACCCGACTCAGCAGTTGATTATCTAGAGTTCGGGCGAAGACAAGCTGGGACAGGAGTTCCTTCTCAATCCCCAACCTGTTGGCCAAAAAACTATCCATCAGGTTGTCATCTGCCCCAGAGTCGATAAGAGCCTGTAAGGAAATAGCTTTGCTGGATAAGCAGAGTGTAAGAAAGTTTTTCTCTCTGCTGCTTGTCTGTGCTGCTTCTTGCATGTTAAGGAGCACTCCTGGAGCAAAAGAACAACAAACCACACTGATCAAATCAAGTCTGGTTTATTTTTGTATCTGCTCAAAGTACTGTGGTTAACATAGGTTTTTTATACAGTGCGAGGTAGGCATGCATACGTGTGTGTGTGTGTGTTGTGTGTGTCTGTGTGTGTGTTGGATGTGGTTAAGTATCATGTGCTGAAAAGCTTTTCCTGGAATTTTTGTGCATTTGTTTCAATAAAAAATAAAATGCAAAATGAAAATTATGACGATACAATAACAATCACTGCTCAGGATTTGACATGTTTTATTCTTTCGACAAATAAATGTGTCTGTTTACTGTTCAGATACATGCTTGTTTAAAAAATGTGATTCATAAAACTAAAAAAATATACTACACTGTATATGTGATCTGTTTAAAATCTGTGATAAACAGATAAAAGGTTTAGTTCCTCTTCTTCTTGGGTGTAAAAAGTTTAGGACATCAGCTCCATCAGAACCCTGTTACTTCTTCACTGAAAGTGAGAGAATAGTGATTTCTGTTCAGGACAAGAACACATCTCTCACCATCACTGCAGTAAACATCTCTGATACAGGACTGTATTACTGCAGCTCCACACTCTCAGATAAAATGATCTTTAGTGACTCGACGTATTTACAACTGAAAGGTTAATTTATAAAAATGACGAGTTTTAGTAAAAAGTCGATTGGAGATTACTGACATTATCTTCATCATTTGCCAAAACCACTCAGTCCTATTAGGGTCATAGGGAGGCAGAGCATATTATGAAATCATTATTATATTATTCATCGCGGACATTTTCTGAACCAGTTAATCCTGATTAGGGTCATGGGGAGGCTGGCACCCATCTCAGCCGACTCTGGGTAAGGGCAGAGTACACCCTGGACAGCTCGCCAGGCTATCCCATGGCTATTATATGTTATTTGTAATATAACATTTCTTTTTTAGAGTTAGTAAGGTAATTCATTTATCCACATATTAACATATATACACACACACACAAACACAAAATGGTGCAGGATATATCAAAACATGATATGTACAGGGTAGAGCTTTTTAATCACAACGTGCATGATGCTATAATTTTATATGATCGAGACCTGCACTAAACATGAGTTCGACTAAGAAGATGGTATGAATGAGGGTTATGTAGTTTTTGTGTTTGTCAGTGGTGGTGGTAGTGAGGTGGCACGCTTAACAGCTTGTGGGTAAAAGCTGTTCTTGTGTCTGTTGGTTTTTGTTTTTAGTGTCCTGTATCTTTTCCTGATGATCTGAAGTCTGTAACTGAGAAAGGCCAGTATCCAGGTGCACAGTGAGCTCCCCTGGCCCAGGTTGCCCACCTTTTGAACCAGTTTATGTGGTAGAACCATATTAAACGTGGAACTGAAACCTATGAACAGCATCCTCACATATTAGTTACTGCTGTCCGAGTGTGTGAGGGCTGTGTGAAGTGCTGTAAGTGATAGCATTCTCTGTTGACCTGTTTGCTCTGTATTCAAACTGATGTGGATTAAGATCAACATGGATGGCAGCCTTAATGTGAGAAAAGACACATTTCTCAAAACGTGGTGATGACGGTGGCTGTCTTGAGGCAGGAGGGAACCATACATTGCAGTAGTGAGAGGTTAAATATGGTGGTAAAAACCTCTGCTAGGTGATCTGCACCTGCTGTAAGTACCCTTCCAGTTACTTCTTCTGGACCAGTTACTTTCCCCGCATTGACTGCACAGAGTGGCTCTGACCTAATGCTTCTGCAGCTTTACAGGGTTGTCATTTACAGGTGCGGAACTCTGTGTTGTGTTGGTCAGTGTGGGCAAATAAGTGGTTCAGGGTGTCCGCTAGGGTGGCGTCAAAGAGTCCACCAATGTGTTCGTGTTTTTGTAGCCAGTGAGTGTCTTGACCCCCTTCCACATGTCACTGGTGTTGTTCTCATCAAAGTAGTCCTAGATAAGTTTTAGATTTGGCTTTTGTGGTGCCTCTTCGCATGGACCGGCCTCCCTTTTTGTGACCTGACGTGAAGGCATCATCCTGTGCTCTAAGCAGGGTGCGCATCTCACCTTTGAACCTTTGTTTCTGGTTTGAAAAAATTTTAACAGTCTTTGTTGTGGTTACACTCTAAATATTTATGTGTCCAGCTGATGTATGACCCTCCACATCTGTCTCCTCTGCTAATATTCCCCTGTCTGTAAAGCCAACCAAACCTGTAGAGCTGTGGTTGTTATCTCAGTCCCCACCTGGTCCTTGGCTACAGGTTTTTAAGCTGGAATCAGGGACAGAGAGAGGTGATCTGAAAGTCCAAGCAGGGGAATGGCTTTATATACATCTGGAATGTTGGTGTAGACCTGGTCCAGTGTGTTTTTTTTTCCTCATGGGGAAACCACTAGGGCAGGACAGATTTTAGGATTGCATGATTAAAGTCTCCTGCCGTGATTATAACACAGTCCGGCTGCACCGCTAGCTGTTTGTTTGTTTGAGTGTTGTAGCAGCTCCACGGCTTAGTTAACATTAGCTTGGGCCAGCACATCAACTACGACAATAACTACAAACATGAGCTCTCTCAGCAGGTAAAAAGGTCTACATTGTACCATTGGATACTCTACATCTGGACAGCAATGAATATCATTGATTATGGCATTGGAACACCAGCTAATGTTAATGTAAACACACAGGCCTCCTCTGCATTTCTTATGGGACATGCTGGTGGCCCTCTGGTGGTTGCCAAGTTTCAGTTATTTCCGTTACACGGTAATCCATGCTGCATGAATTAAAGCGCATTCATAACTCATCCATTGTGTTGAGTGACCGGGCACTGGAAAGAAATGAATGTGGTAGGACGAGGAGGTGACTGCATGTACGTGCAGTTAGAAAAAAGATAAAAAAAAATGTTACTACACCACTCAGGGGAATTTCACCCCTGGGAAATTACTAACAAATATAATGTTAAGCACACAGATCCATTTTTATACCACAGAGGCAGAGACAGTATAAATGAATTAATACCATTTATTTAAAGAAACAATAAATAAAACAAATTAATAGTTAGGACAAGATACTCTAAAAGTATAGGGCTGGGGCTAGCAACAACAGCTTTAAACAAAAAGGAGGACACAAACCAAACCACCCGTGTGCCATATACCAAATGAAGAACTCGAGAAAAAAAGGACAAACACCAGGGAAGGGAATGCTGGCTTGAACCCACAGCACATGCACACAAATTTAAATGTTAAAAATCAAGCCACAACCAAATTAATAAATGCAAATAACGAAACACAAAATACTCTACTAAACATAACTAGACAAATAAACCAAGATATCATAAATTAAAAAAACAACAAAAAAAACTATAATAAACTAAAATTCAGCCGGGTTTAAATGAGCTGCCTCGAACCGAGCCAAATGCCTCCGGAGAGAGTGTCAATAATGCGGTGAAACCAGACCCCGGAAAGGGGAGGACAGTGAGGTGAAACAAAAAGACACAGGTGACCCAGAATCATGCAAAATAAATACTGAATTTAGATTTTTGTTATTAATAATGTATTCATATTTTCTCTTTTTCAAAAATAGAGTACCCAACTCAAACAGCAAGTGCAACGTGTCTTGCGGGCCGCCAACTGAATAGCCCCCGTATACACATTTTAAACACAAATACACTCTCTCTCTCTCTGTCACACACACACACACACACACTTTCTCTCTCTCTCACACACCCACTCTCTCACACACACTCACTCACACAAACACACACTCTCTCTCTCTCACACACACACACTCTCTCTCTCACACACACACACTCACACACTCACTCACACACACTTGCACACACACTCTTTTTCAGTCAGCCTTGATATTCCCACTAAGTAACACTGCCATGTTCAGAAGCTGCCAACAAGCCTGAACAGAAAGGAGAAAAAAAATCAAAACCTTTTAATTCAAAATAAAAATGCCCACAGACATATCACTCTGGAGCTCAGTAAATACAGTGTACGAGTGCCCTCTATCTAAGTTTTTAAGTGTATTAAGCCTCTGATTGGTTGAATCATACGTTTAGATAATTAGTCTGACTTTGTCTTCAGTTTGGACAGAGCATGCGTGTGTCCGGAGATTTTACATCCAGAGAGGAAGACAAAAAGAAATAAAGGGAAGGTAAGGAACGATCTCCTGCAGCTTATGATGAGAGGAAAAGAGGAATCAGGAACAGATAGCAGCTGAAAGAAAGAAGCAGATTCCCACAGACAAAAAAAGGATTGAATTGATATCAGCTCATGGAGAAGGTGGAGATTCTCAGTGTAAGGAGGAAAGGAAAATTAAATCTGTGTTTTCCACTCGCCATGTACTTGTTTATACGACACTTCCCATCACATCATCAGCCATGGCTTCCAGTCTTTTCTACTTCTTCTGTTCGAATTTGAATAATGAGAATTATGAGTTTTAAAATTCAGCATTATATAAATGTGTCATGTTCAGGACTCATCCGTGCTGTATGTTAATGAGAGAGGATTTTCCTCAGTATTAACAAATGCACATGATTACAGTTTCTTAAAACTGGTTTTGTTTAATGCTGTTCTTCCAGAGTGTGTCTGATACTGAAATCCATTCTGATCCTGTGAGCTTACGAAAAAGAAAAAAGTATATGACTAGTGACAATGATGCGTGTGGCATGCAGGGAGTCAAGCAGGTAGGCTCCTAAAATGGTTGCAAAGGACTCAGATTGAGATTTTTCACTTTTTTCCGCTTCTGATGATGAGGGCTCGCCAAGAAAGCAGCCACCATGAAGGGTCCAGAATCATACGATTAATTCTGGTGACTTGTCAGAAGAAATCGATCTGTACATTTTAAAAAAGTTTTTGTCATTATGTTAAAAATTCTAGTTCTAAATGGGTTAAAATATATTTGTTCTTACAGATTTTAAATTTTGATAACTTATTTGTATAAGACATTTACATTTTTCTGTTTACAAGTCATATTGTTTGAAGGTCAGTCTCACATGAGTGCTACAGCAAATTATGCAATTTGGTACAATATAAATTATTATTATTATATATGTTATTTATAGGGATGGCACGGTGGTGCAGTGGTTAGCATGTCTGCGTCACAGTAAGAAGGTCCCAGGTTCGATTCCCAGGCTTGGAACATGGAGTTTGCATTATGTGCACTTCGATGTTACTGTATCTGTTAATGTTTTTCAGGCCCCTCATCCAGGATTATTTTCATGATCCAGCCACCATTCCAAATTAACAAATAGCCCTGCTCTATACTTAATTTATTGCAGCCATTAATGTATTTAATGATGTATTTAAATTTTTGATTAAGCGTTTCTTTTTTCTACTTTTTATTAAATCTATCAGGAATAAGTTTACATCTGTTTTCACCTTGACAGTGTACACATAATATGATTTTACTACAACACATACACACAGTCACATACAGTCACACACACACACACACACACACACACACACACATACAGTCACATACACACACACACATACACACACACACACGTATTCACGTATGCATGCACAGACAAGCAGCAGAGAGAAAAACTTTCTTACACTCTGCTTATCCAGGGCAAAGCTATTTCCTTACAGGCCCCTATCGACTCCGGGGCAGACGACAACCTGATGGATAGCTCTTTGGCCAACAGGTTGGGGATTGAGAAGGAACTCCTGTCCCAGCCTGTCTTCGCCCAAACTCTAGATAATCAACTGCTGAATCGGGTGACCCACAGGACGGCAACCGTGCTCATGAC
Source organism: Porochilus rendahli (assembly GCA_039654305.1). Classification (NCBI taxonomy): domain Eukaryota; kingdom Metazoa; phylum Chordata; class Actinopteri; order Siluriformes; family Plotosidae; genus Porochilus; species Porochilus rendahli. The sequence continues at coordinate 2,209 of JBCNYG010114840.1, read as the reverse complement.
CATAGACGGTACCCACACCAAACACATTGCCTTTCACCTCCTTAGGTGCCCGCACCACCCCCTCGTACCAGGGCTCCCATGGTTGAGGGCCCACAACTTCCCCCCCGTGATCTGGGAGACGGGGGCGATCAGGGGCTGGGGCCCTTCTTGTCGATTTTCCTGCCTTGCGTCGCCCTCTTCAGCTCGCAGACCCCAGGCCCCAGGAGGACAGAACGATCCGGGAACAGGAGCCTGCCTCGGATGATTACCCCGACCTCACCAAGATCCCCCCTAGCTACCATGACCTCAGGGAGGTCTTCTGTAAGTCTAGAGCCATGTGTCTTCCACCTCATCGGCCATGGGACTGTGCGATCGACCTTCTGCTGGACGTAAAGAAGAGAGAGACGTTACCCAACCAGGATGGAACCTTCCAGAAGACAAATATTCTGAAAGTCCCAGCTGAGGATCTGCAGAAACACATCTACACCTGTGTGATTCAGCACAGCAGCTTGGAGAAGAAGTTAGTGCTGCCTGTGAGTGAGCGCTGAATCCTGAGAAGTGGGAGAAACACTTTCCTCTAAAACACCAGATTACAGAGTGAAAGCTGATTTATTACTGCAGCACATCATCAACAATCTCTACTCTGTACAGGTGAAGGATCGGGTGGAGGATCGGGTGGAGTGAAGACTGTTGGTTTAATCCTGAGTCTCATTTTTATTGCCATTGCTGTTCCTGTTGTGGTAATTCGTCAGAAGATGATGATGAAGAGGGAGAACTCTGGTGAGGAAAAAACATTCAGTTCATAAGTAAACATTTAGGTGATTCTCTGTAATGTGTATCTGAATGTACATATTCAAGTTTTTGGAAAAAAAAAAGCACAGACAAGTTTAAAATGTGGATGTGGATGCAGGCCATGAAAATACCCCTACAGACATTTTAAATTTCTTGGATATACGTCATTCATTTGCTGAACCACTTAATAAAAACATTGTTGTTTGACTTTAGATTAATCAAAATTCCAGTAAATAATTTAATACTAGGTAATCCTTTCTGTGTGTATTTTCTTTAAATGAATAAAATAATATTAATGTAAATGATGTCCTATATTAGTTTCATATCAGTACATAAATGAGAAATGATTTCTATTAATTACCTTCTATCAGTTCAGGTACAGAAATAATATTTATGTAGATTTTAATATCATCTGTATTTCTGTGGGCTGTTTGTTACTTGTTGAGACAAAATGTAGTGGTTGTGCAGAATATCACAGTTGACATTTTTATTTAAGGTTTAAATAATTATTAAAGACATTTTATTTAAATTAAAACTAATATAGTCAAAATGTGTTTTATATTATTAAACTGAAGGTGAAGTGAAAATAGTGGATATCAAAACATTTCACACACACACACACATGCACACACACACATGCACACACACACACACACACACGCACACACACACACACACACACTTAAACAGGATAAACAGGTAGAAGGTGTATCAGTGAATGTGAAAGTAATAACCTCCATTTCGTGTGTTTGAGAGAATAAATGATTTGAGGAGTAAAAACACAGTAAGTATCTAAATCTAAAGCTATAATACATAAACACACTGAATTGAGAGAAGATTCAGAAGAGTTTAGTGATTGGGACTGAAGTGGAAATGTACACAGGTTGTTTTGGGACTTGATAGTGTAACTATTTTCTGAAATTTAACTCTCTACTGATCCAGGGTTTGATTTAACACACCGATGTTGGAGTGAAGTGAACGTGTGTCCTGCTGGAATCTGGAGAAGGAGACATGACCTCCAACATGAGTGTGTCTGGAAAACAGGCCTTAAAGAAAGACGAGAGGTGAGTTACTTTTACCTTCAGCACCAATAAATAAATCCACCCCGTCTCATGGGAACACATCTGGATCTCTAAACACTCACTAGGTACCACAGGAACTAAACTTTGGTTTAAGGGGTTTAATAGCAGGGAATATCTGACTGATCTGATCTAAGAACAGTTTAGAGAAATCATTCACTGAGAGAAGAGTAAAAAGGACGGTGTAATGTGGAGCAGAAGAGCAGCATAGCTTTGAGTCAGTGAACTCTACAGGCTTTAAGACCCAGCGGAGTCAGTTCTCTGGGATTGGGACTCCTGACATCAGTGGAGTTCCTGAGGTAAGAGGCGCCTCCTGTTTGAATAAGTGTGCAGACTGGAGCTGGATTAAAAAGATGGAA
>JBCNYG010114723.1:0-11486 GCA_039654305.1 Porochilus rendahli | reverse complement strand
ATGTCATATAAGGAGTAAGAAGTATGATCAGAGAAAATGGAAACATACAAATCATATACAGAGTATCAATATCGTTCATATAAATGCAATAGATAAAAGATCTGTATCAGAGAAATGTGAGGTCCCGCCGTAGGACTTAATCATGTCTGTTCTGTTTTTATCTGCTCTCTCTTCTCCTGTGTGTTCTCGATCACAGGCTCCGCCCTGATCACCATCACCTGTTCCTAATCCCGGAACGATAAAAGGGGGCTGGTTACCTTGTTCTGGTTGCCAGATCGTCTTGGGCTTTCACAGTGGGAGACTTCAGGTGTCACGTTGAAAGAGCGACACATCATAGAGCGAGCGCTTGCGCCTTCATTGAGAGGAGTGCTTCTCGCACCCGCGCCACGATCCGGCGTTATTCCACAGTGTTCATGTTACACGTTCTTCTTTTATTTAATAAAAGATCCTTGTTTGCACGTTAACCTGATCATATCGTCTCTGTCAGTTTCTGTTACTGTCGGTTGGTTCACTCCTCCGTGTCCATTAATTTCTCTATAATGGGCACCTCGTCGGGCATTAAACCTTATATAAACTCCGTACTGCATTTTTATTTAGACAGGCACATATGATATATTTGGATAGCTGTAATAAGAAAAAGTGGAAAATAAACTTATTTTTTCATTAACAGGATGGACAAAAAGAAAATACCAGCAAAAAAAGAGGTTACGGGTTCCCACCCAGAAAATGAAGGACCTGAAGAAGTTCCCTCCACAAAATGAGCAATCTGGTAAGTATTGAGGTAATACTGTCAACTAGTGTAGTGTCTGTTATGTACGCTTTATGTTAGGGTGTAATATATGGAGGAACAGGAGGGTCTTTAGAAAAGCAATACATAATTTCCATAAGAAGTAATAAATTGTGACATAATAATATAGATTGCTTAACATCATTTAAAATTCAATAATTAATTCATACAATAAAAAGTTCAATTTGCAAAGTGTTTTGTAATTACAAAGTTGGAGAGGGAAACCCATTAACAAAATGCAATTTCAAAAGGATTTGAAAATGCAGGGAAGGAAAAATAGGGAATCACCTTTTAAAATGTAGCATTTTCAATACATTTAAAATTTACAGTATTTAATAATGAATTAATATTTTAATTTGCAATTTTTATTTGCATTTTTAATATTTACATTTAAAATGTGTAATTACGAAACACTTTGCCAAGTGATCTTCTTACTATATGAATAAATGATTGCTTAATATAATTTCAAATTCAATGTATATTTTTATTTGTCAATTTATTATTTCTTAGGAAAATGCTGTATTGCTTTTCCAAAACCCTCCTGGTCCTCCATTTTTAGGCCAGAATAGTGGTAATATTGATTATATCAATCAGGCTACAGTGTAGCAATGATTACTCTCAGAATAGAGGTTTAACACCAGTATCACTTACACCACCTTTACGGATAACAGACTTTCTCCTTATCTGTAGTTTCCATTTATATTTATGATTGGCCCAAAGAAGTAACTTGCTGATTTGCAATTCTTTAAACTGAAATGGACGTCACAAAGTGTTATGTCGTTTTAATCTGAAGTGTGGTTGTGTATTGTCTATGCGGTAAGTCTTTTTGTCAAATTACTTATGCTATATTTTAATGCTGTTGTCTTACAGCTTATGTCCTGAGAAGTGCTACTCTGCCTGGTTGGGATAAAATTGAGGAGGCAACAAAGGACCAGAGCAGGTTCTAAGGAGTAGGCCATTACTGTAATCTACAGTATGTGGACTGCTTTTTCTCTCGCCCTTTCGTTTTTCATTTTCAGTGACCAGCGGCATTAAGACAGTACTTGCCAGGTTTGGTAGTATGTGAGTTAGAGGTATGTTCTCACGTCCTTTTCACATAGTTACATGTGCTTGATCCAGACCCAGAGTGATTGTTCCACGTACCTCAGCAGTGCTGTTAGTATGTTTGTTGTTCACAGTCTGGTTGTTTGTAGGCCGGATAGATTTATAGAATGCATCACAAAGTTACTTGGTGCACTTTTATTAAAAAAGTTATAAAATAGTTCATCTCACCCCCTTGCTGAGAAGAGGTCAGGTGTTAATGAAATACTTTTTCCAAACATGGACTTTTTTTTCATATAATTATGAGATCCCTTTGTTAATCCCACTTCTCAAGTATTGCTCAAATAATTATCTCAACTCAACCTCCTTTGTCTTGGTGATGTCTTTTCTAAAACTGAAATTTTACAAATAACAAACTAAATAACACACCAACATAGGTAAAAGCATTACCTCCTAGTTGAGGTTAATTTAGCCTTAGTTCCATAGGTGTAGGGTCAATGTTGAGTACAATATCTTTAAATAATATAAATTGTTAAAGAAATTTTCAACTTTTTAGAATATCACACCACCAGTAAAAGACAAACTCAATATCTGTTTAATCTCCTGTATATGTAGGGTAGTGTTTTCATCATGAACTGCTTATTCCTAAATAGGGTCGTGGGGAGGCTGGTGCCCATCTCAGCCCACTCGGGGCAAGGGCAGAGTACACCCTGGACAGCTCGCCAGGCCATCGCAGGGCAGAAACACGCTAATGGCTATGCAGCCTATTCTTGATGAAAATCAGCAATGGCTCTTTTACATGCCTCTCACCATAGACAGTAAGAGACATGGCCTGCATTTGATAACCCACTTAGCTGCAGTTAGGGGGGGGGGGTATGGGGGCTTGGGGGCAGCAGTGACAACCCGCTAATAGTGGGGCTTGAATATGTTTTCTTAGGCTAAATGTGTGACTGCAGGCTTTCTTTGTTTGTTATTTGTGTATGACTCATATAAATGTTCATTTTACCATTCATAAGGTGGAGTCACCAGCCTAGAGAACAATAAATGGCATGGTCTGAGCCACAATTGAAGCAACCACCTGTGTCCGACTCGTCCCTTCACTCCGCCCCCAACAACAACACCAAACACAACACATAGTCTCCGGGTGCGGAGAGGCATGATTCCACACGAAAATTAGGGTTACAGCTTTGGTGCCGTGACCCGGATTGTGGTGATTTGGGACCGAAAAGTAAATGAGGCTGACGGTAGCCCCTGGGCAACTTGTGTGTATAAAACTGTCTTTTGAATTATTGCTGTCTGTGGACTTGCGTTATCAGGATATTCACCTTCTGAGATGTATCCTTTGAAAGCATATGCTAGTGTGTTTTCACTTGAGTACTTTTCATAGTATGCTTAAAAAAGCGACAGAGAGAGAGCCATTTCAATGGTAAATGAGTGTTTTCTGTGTGAAACAGTTTTATAAGGGGAAGCTGTGAAAATGTGTGTTAATATTAAGTGAGTTTTCAGCTTAGTTTACTCAAAATGAGGTTTTGGGTAATTAAGCGATAATTGTGCTACACATTTTATTTTGGTTATTACATTCCACCCGAAATAGTGGTTATACTTACTCACAGCTAAGCAATTAATTAGTAACTAATACATAAACTCAATTTTATTCTGTGGCTAAATCAGAGATAGAGAATATTAAAGATGATGGGGGACTATACAAACTCTCCACTGAACAGGGTCCTTAGGCAGCAATGTCAGGCCCCCCATATTCCCTGTAACAAGCCATAGCTATGCCCCTTTAAAGAGGACACAAACTACCCCTCTAGTGAAGGAGCAATGGCTGGGATCAGCAACAAACAATCATCAGTGGGGTCAAAGCTAACCACCCAGTGCCCCAAGTCTCTTAGCCGACAGCTCACAGCCCCGGGACTGGACGCACAGCTCACCCCACCATCCCGGGGGCTGTCGCCCTATACCAATCTCCGAGCTGCTTTAGCTCAAGTAGCCACTGCACCAGCCTTTAAATCCCAATATGCAACTCCTCTCGTGTTTCAGACGTACACGGCCCCACAGACACCCTGTCCCCTCAAAGTCTCTCACGTCCCAACTTTACAGAGACACAGATCACACAGCAGCCCACAATGAACTGTCCCGTTGTCTCCCCCTGTCCTATGCAGGTTAGCCAGTCTAACCCCCCGGTCTCCCCCAGCTATGCAGACTCCTTGCCAGTGCTCCAAGCCCCTGTGTCAAGTTTTTCAACACCACAGAGTATGAGCATCACGGATAATGCTAAGCAGACACTCCAAGGTGCAGAGTACAGACAAATTCACCAGTCGCATGTGCCCCAAGCTGCTGTCCATCACCTGCACTTTCCCCTGCATCCACCCGCCACCAGTGCATGGATCCCCCCTGCCTCTGCTCCCATCCCACCGAATATGACTCATGCAGCCTTCGACTGCACAGGTCCCCCCCTGACACGGTCCAGCAACCCATCCTCCTTCCTCGACCCTTCACCCAGCAGGTGCATTCACCATTAAATTCCTGTGTTGTCAACATAACCACCACAAGCCCCACCCCATCAGTCTATGGTGGTTATGTGCAGACTCATCAGGTGAACAATGTCCAAATCTTTACTGGTAATGCTGATAGTAAAACGTTTGCAGAGGACTGGATTAGAGATATGCAATACCTCCTGGAGGCAGTAGAGCTTCTGCTTCACCTCCGCTTTTCCACTGTGGTCTGTTACCTGAGCGGTGAGGCCAGAAAGCTGAAAAAATCCCTGAAAAGGCATTTGAAGAACTGAGGGCAGAGTATATAAGCTAATGAATATTCCAAACAGTGAGTTGTGTGTTTGTGGTTGTGTATGTGTCCCTGATAACATGTTTATGTGATAAACACATAGAAGAAACATCATCGATGACGTTGTAATCATGTCAAAAAGTGACATGAATTTCATATAAATTTGCACCCTGAATTCACGTGGTCAACACGTCAGTAATTACCACTTAATGACAACTTTGCAACTATAGATGACATCTTTTCCATGAGTATCAGGTCCATTTGACAACCAGTTTATTGCATTTTTAGGAACCAGTTTCTATCCTTTATGTGACTAATTATAACATGTTTTTAACCACTTTACAACTAGCACACAACACACAACCACACAACAAGTGTGCTGGCAACTAGTTTTCAACCACATTTTTATCTTTAAACTTTTCACTTTCTGGTACCTTTTTCTACATGTTGTCAGTGTAGTTTATTTGCTTTATGCATGGGGCCACAGAATTATAACAACAGTACTAAACTTCAGAAGAAATCTATATTGCATAATACTCGAATGCAGTTAAAAAGTAATGTTCTAGTTGGTTATAACAAGGTGCACTTCTAAAGTTATGGCAATGCTCCTGCCTTGTACTAAGTATTGCAGCTCCCCTCACAAGCAAACTACATTTGAATAAACTAAACTTTTTAGAAGTAAAATATACAAAGTAATAAAAAAACAATGCGATTGATTGACTACCCTGAAAAAAATGTTCTATAATAGTTTTATAGAAAAAAATGCTATAAAAGTTCTACAGAACCTTAGGGCCATGTTCAACAGAAAGTTTTTACATAAAAAAGCTCCATAGAAAAATGTTCTATAGAAACATTGTGACACATTACCAGCAGCTACATAGCAACGAAAAATAGGGATTTTTAAATCAGAATCAGTTTTATTGGCTACGTTGGTGTACACAAACAATGAATTTGACACAGGTTTTACTTTACTCACTGTAAAGATAAACATTTAGGTTACACTCATACAAACATTAAGGCAAGTGAGTATAATTAAAAGTGCAGAAATAAACTGTAAGGAATATTTGCAATATTTTGCACATGTCCAGTACATTCGCAACCTTCCATTAGGTAAAACTTGAGTTTCACAATTCGTTAGGCCAACATACGTACCTTCCTTAGGATTATGTAATTACACAGTGGATGGTGGACTGCAACAGAGAAGGAGTAGAAGGGGAGAGGAATTGAGCATATAAATTGTTATATGTGAGTTAGAACTCAGACTGGTGAATTTAATTTGATCTTTTCTTTATAAGAGAAACACAAAAAGGGTTCTATAGTACTTTTATAGAACATTATTTGCAGGTAACCTTCAAAAATCTAACTATTTTTGAATTATCACCAAATGTAAAAGGTATGTGATAGCCTTTGGAGAAAACTGTTCAATATATAATACTCATTAAACAGTATCAGCATATTATGGAGCATATTATCCAGGCAGTCAGACCTCTGACGTTTGAGCAAATGTTCCTATTGCAAAACCCCATGAGTCATTATGGATTGTCATTCAAACACATGAAACTGTACAAATAATATGAATGTTAGACATAGTATCCTATTTACACTATTTACAATGCACATTGTATGGAGACTCACACTGGTTACACCGTCACAACATTGGTGCACACCGGTTGTATGTAGCCTTGACGTCAGTATAGTTTTCTTAGTATTTTTACAAGTGACAATAGGACATCATACAGTACATAAATTTCCATATTTATTTACAGAAAAACCTAAATAAACATGGCCGACATGAATACTGATCTTATACTACTTACAACTGCCTATGTAAATGGTCAGATTTGTGGTGTAGTGGTTACGTCAATTGATCGAGGAGCTGTAAACGTGGATTCGAATGCCATGCCTGCTTGTGTTTTTTTTCTTTTTTATTAAAAAGATTTTATTAAATGTTTATTATTTTTATTTTGAAATAAAAAAATATCCTTCAGGATATTTTATTTTATGGCTTTTACCAATGGATTGGGCTGATAGACCACAGTATTCCTTCAGCTCTTGCTAGATTTGTAATTTTGTTCATTTACTGAAAAAAAGAATGCTTGGACACGACAAACATGTACAGCGGAGGTAGAAAAAGACATTACAAACACGTGACAGAAATTAGTTGCATAGGTAGAGAACCCGTTAACAAATGAAGTGACAACTACCACGTCACAGTGACGTTAAACACTTTTGGGACATGGGATGTAACCTCTCTGGGCTAGACTCTATCTCATTCTGGATTTGCTCATGGGGAGAAGAGGCAAGCCTATATAGGCATCTTTGTTGTCCCCTGTCTTGGTGACCATATGCTGGGGTTCTCCACGGTTGATGAAAGGGAAGCCTTCCTCAACCTCCAGGTTGGGGGATAGGTCTCTAGTGTTGTATGTGCTTATGTACCAAATGACAGTTCAGAGTATCCATCCTTTTTGGAGTCGGCTCCTGTGACAAAACAGGCACACCCTGTACCTATGGTAATGCAACTGACACATGTATACCCAATATGACAAAGTCTAACAGAAAGAAGATATATCTATTGTGCTATATGGAAGACAAATGGTCATATTAGCTATATAAATGTAAAACTACTTTGTTGTTGAACAAACTTCAGTAGAACCTGGAGAACCCTGAATATTACACAAAGGATTTTGCCTAAGCGCCAAGACACTACTCAACACAACCGTTCTCCTGTCTCCGCCTGATGCGAGAGACCTCTACTCAATCTATTGTTAATTGTTATATTTATTGGCTCATCTGTAATAAATTATTAAACCAACTTCCTTTGCCTGACCTGGTTTGTTCCGAACAATTCTGGGACTGGTGGGAGCTCCAGAAGTGTTCCGAACAAATAAGGTCAGGCAAAGGAAGTTGGTTTAACAATTTATTACAGAACAGCCAATAAATGTAACAATCTGAGATAGAACAATTTTGTTTGCATTGAGCCATTTACTGTAGCACTAGGCTAGTAGACTTTATCTAAAGTCTCACCCTAGAGGGTTTGAAGACTTTAAAATAGAAGAGTTAAAGTTGATTGCTGCAATCTTTGAGATTGACATTAAGAAGTTTAAAAAGAAGGCAGACATCAAGTAAGCAATACAAAAGGGGTTAACTGAAAGAGGTTTCTGCACGAATTGACACAAGACCACAATGATTCCCAAAGCACCTTAAAGTAAACTGTAAAGGAGCAAGACAAAACAGCACAAGACTCTGAAGATCACTCCGACTCTAATTGAAGAGGTAGCAAAGGGGCAGAGATAGAGAAATTTGGCTCAGACAAAAATAATTAAAAGAATGAGAGATCCACCGAATGGAGGCAGAAAATGAAAAATGCTGAATAAACATGGAGATGAAGAAAATGTAGATCGGCCAACAAGGAGGTGAAATTCAACTCACTAAATGCGAGTCGCAGCCAAAATTTAATGTTGGCGAACACATAACCTTAGTACCATCCTTCAATAAGGATGCAGTTGACCAGTTCTTCGCAGACTTTGAAAACACAGTCGCTGATTATGACTGGACAGGGATATATGTGCCATTTTGTCTCTCACTATGTATATATACAGTACATATAGAACCAAGTCTATAAATAATAGTAGTTTATTACTTTTTACAGCTGAGAGTTTCTCATAAAAAGCAAGACAGTAAAATTATCAAGTATTTATAAAAAGATTCATCATGACCACATTTCTTAGTATATAGATATGGTTGTAAGCAAAATTGTGTACACACAGTTTAATGTTTTGGGACTAATAATATGGCAGCCTGTTGGCTTCACTTCTGCGTGGGCTGATAGGCCAAGTGCTTAATCCATTTATTTTTAGATCAGTGTTTGGAATAAACTATAACAAAGTACAGCTTCAATGCTGGTTAACACGACTAGGTGGCTCCTCTTTCTTTTGTACAGTGTCGTAGTGTAGAGGTGTGCTCCTCCCCATCTGCTAATATCTGGTCTTCATTCATGCTACACATAACAAGTGCAGGTGGTAGCACACCTATTCTTTTGTTGTTTATATGTGAACAGTACCTGTAGCACCGTGAGACCTGGCTTATTATGGTCGACAGTGTAATCTACTAAATTAAGCTTTCAAGTTTACAGTTTTAAGCTTTTAAGTTGTAAGTTTTGTCTGTCACCCTTCTGTGATGCTCCGGATCTCTGCTAAGAGTTGCAACGGCTAGGCCTCATTACCTGCACAATGTTACAACTTGACATTTTGTGGTGGCATGTTTCATATACCAGTCATTCGCTATTTAATTAAGCTTGCTTTCATACCCCAGGTTTTATTGAAACAACCACCTGTGTTCATCTGATCTTGTTGCATGCTTTTTGTTTATGTGCATGCAACAAAATCAGGTGTGTTTATGAATGTGAAGCTCATTACATTTTTGATCCCAGTGAGTTTCTCATAATTGAAGATTTCATTGTTGTATGTCGGCTGCCAGACAAGGCAAGAAATTGTGGCTTAAATATAATTTTCGTTTGACAGATGTGCAAAACAACAAGAACAACAAAAAAAAAACACTTGTTTTAGTGTAATTTGGCTTTTCAAAAAAAAAAACAACTGTCTGGAGTGTAAACTGAAACATTATTTGCCTAACAATCAAAATATAATGAGCTCGTTATGAGCAACTCTCACTCCCCCAACACCACACATTTTTCTGCTGGTTTGAACCAGCAACCTTTTGGTCCCAAAGCGAATTCTCTAAACATAAGGACACATATAAACATCCATAAATAAGCAACTGAAATCTGGAAATATATTACAAAAAATATTATGATAAAAACACTGAAAACACTGAGGAAGTATAAGTGTCTGGGGTCCATAATAAATTTCAGGATGATGACAGAATTGATGTACCACGCAATCAATCAGTAAATTACTGATGACAACAGACTAGTATGAGTAATATAAGAAATGTGGGATGGTGTAGTTGTGGTACAAAAAAGAAAAATAGAGTGGTATGGATGTGTATATGAAAAGCATAAAATTAAATACACCTTAAAATAAAACAAAATAAATCAGTTTCTGATATATAATATGGTGCTGTCTGAAAGAATAATGTCATTAGTTTCCAATCAATTCACATGTTTTTCAGGTTTGCAGGATAGATGTTCAAGGAAGTAATCAGTCTTGGACCTCAGCTTGTGGCCTGGAATTGGCAGTTAAATTAAGTCTGATGGCTATGAGTAGGAATGACCTCCTGTATCGCTCTTTATAACAGCAAGGTTAAATGAGTCAGTTGTTGAATTAACTTTTGTAATGGCTTAAAATGTTTTAGAGGGGGTGGACAGTGGTGCCTGAAAGTTTGTGAACCCTTTAGAATTTTATACATTTCTGCATGAATCAGGACTTTGACATGGCCATTTCAAAACATTTACTTTTTTTTTCTTTAAACATTCTTTGGTATAATAATTTGTGTGCTTGGGACAGTTGTCTTGCTGCATGACCCACTTTCTCTTGGGATTCATTTTAAGGAGGGTGTCCTGACATTTTCCTTTAGTTTTTGCTGGTATAATTCTAAATGTATTGTTTCATCAATACACCAGTTTTACAGATGGGATAAGGTGGTTATGCTGGAATTCTGTGTTTGTCTTTCTTCAAACATTCAAACCAAAAAGTTAAATTTTTTGATCTCATCTGTCCACAAGACATTTTTCCAATGGCCTTCTGGTTTGTCAATGAGACCTTTCTCAAACTGCAGACGAGCAACAATATTCCTTTTGGAGAGCAGTGACTTTCTCTTTGCAACCCTGCCTTTTTGTTCAGCCCAACATTTTTGTTCAGTATTTCTCCTGATGGCAGACTCATGAACATTAACACTAGCCAGTGCAAGAGAGGCCTTCATTTGCTTAAAAGTTTCCCTGGGGTCCATTGTGACCTTGCCAACTATTACATACCTTGCTATTGAAGTGATCTTGCTAGGTTGATAACAATGGGTAATAATGGGTAACAATGGTCTTAAATTTGCTTTATTTGTACACAATATGTTTTACTGTGGATTGGTGGAGTCCAAACACTATAAAGACCATTTTGTAACTTTTTTTCAGCCTGATGAGCATAAACAACCCTTTTTCTGAGGTTCACAGAAATCTCCTTTGTTTGTGACACACTTCTATAAACATATTGTTGTGGAATGTGTCTAACTCTGATGTGTTGGTTCAGTCAGCTCAGTGCGTGAACGGGAGTATGTGTGTGCGCACGCCCATGTGTGAAGGGGAAGAGTGGAGTGTGTGTGAGGAAGACGGCGACCGGGGCAGGTAGCGAGCGACAGTGTGTTGTCATTAGCAGTACGGTCTGACAATAAAGCCCCAACATCCGGTCTTTGGACACGAGAAAACTGCGAAAAAGGAGAAAATTTTAGTATGCTAAAGCAGAGAAAAAAAATTTAAGTTTTTTTAATAGCGGGGACTCTCTTCAGTCCAACAAAAAGTAAAATGCCTTGTATTCCAGTTTAGTTTTTTTGTATTTTAAAACGAAAATCAAATAGGCATTTTTTTTTTAATATCAGTGTTTGAAGAAAAAAGTCAAATACCAAAAGATACACGGCCCGATTTAGAATGCTAATAAATAAGAATCACAATTCAGATGTAAATTGATTTTTTTTTTTTTTATTTAGTTTAGTTGTTCCTTGCTTATAGAAGAATGTAGTTACTTGGGTCCTTGTATCTTTTGGTATTTGAATTTTTTCTTTAAATGCTGATATTAAAAAAATGAAAAAAGAGTGCTTATTTGATTTTCGTTTTAAAATACAAAAAAACAAAACTGAAATACGAGGCATTTTACTTTTTGTTGGACTGAAGAGAGTCCCCGCAATTGAAAAAAACTTAGATTTTCTT
>JBCNYG010114562.1:0-11502 GCA_039654305.1 Porochilus rendahli | reverse complement strand
TCTATCTATCTATCTATCTATCTATCTATCTATCTGTCTGTCTGTCTGTCTGTCTGTCTGTCTGTCTGTCTGTCTATTTATATAAGTGTACTGCATTTGTGGGAAATGTAATGTTTAAATGATCTTGTTTGTTTCTACAGGAAGTGGAAATCAGCATGAACTCCTCCATCCCAGATACGTGGCATCACTGGTTCTTTAACCAAAGCTACTCTCAGGTTAATATATTAATGAAGTTGTTCACTTCCAGAAATTGTTTTTCTGAGCCTGTGATCTTGTTTGTACTTTTTCTTCATTTTCACCTCCATCCTTTCTTCCTCAGCACGAGAAACAGATCGGGTTCATTGTTCAGACTCTGGACGAGGTCTCTCATTTATTGGAGGACTCGGCCTCTGTCTCCTGGAACAAGGACAAGCTGGAAACATTCTTACATATGGTGGATCTTCAGGCTGAAGGACTGCGCTCTTGTGTAAGTGTTCACTTTCTCAAGACTTTCGCTAAATGTATCAGTCAGATGTGAAATTATTATTGTACAATTGTACACTGAAGTGGGGCTGTGGTTTGTAGCTTGATTGGGGCTAAAATTAGAAAGAGCAATCCAAGCAGAATAACATTTTTCTGTAAACCTGAATTTGTTTCTTTATCGTAACACAGCTTGAGCACAAAATGAAAAGGAACAAAAGATTGCCCTTATACTTCAAACGACTGAGAGATCTCACCAAGAACAATAAGGTCAGGAAACATGTCAGCTTTTCTTATGCCCATACACTAAAAATGGTGGAAATAGATGTTTAATGTAAGAATGGCATGTTGTACCTCACTTGTTCAAATATTGTGATTTACCTTTAAAGCAGGAGAAGAATGAGGTCTGGGCATGGATCAGGAAGGAGCTGCTTCAACTGTTCAGACTGTTGGAATTTTTCCCTGCTGTCTCTGTGAATCGTGCTCAATAATCATATTCCACTGTGCAGTGGTGACCAAACAGCTGTGAGTTCAAATTCCTGAACCGCAAGAGACATTTTCAAATCTTTTTTCTTTCTTCTTCAGTTATTGATAGCTTTGGAGCAAAATACGTACATCATTGCTCACATTTATCAACTTTTAAATGAAGCATTTTTTAAATTAATTGAATTATTTATTTAATATTTATTAAATCTAGTACTGTGATGGCCTGGCGAGCTGTCCATCGTGTACTCTGCCCTGGCCCCAGCGACCCTAATTAGGATTTAGCAGTTCAAAACATCAATGAATGAGACCAGTATTTCCTTTTTTAATTTGTTATTTATGTTTTAGGAAACAATTTTTAAAAGTTTCATTATGTATTTATTCATTCATTACCCACCTGGACTCTTTTAATTAGATATTTTTTTTTGTTATATCATGTAACCCCTTCAGACCTGATTTTTTTCCTACTGAGCAAAAAAAATAAATAATAATATTTTTTTACTCTTCTCCAGAATAGAATTTCACAACTCAGGTTGTTATTAGAAATTTTTTATGTCCTTTCCAGTGGATACCAGCACCGAATGAACATTAAATGTCAGGATGTCTTTGAGAGGAATTTCTCTATTTCCACTGAAGTATTGATATGTTAAAATTCATGCAAAAGGTTCTGAAAAATCAACAACTGTTGTAAAAAAGTTCAGAAAATTAGCTATATGGTGAGATGATCTCTAACACAATGTATAAAGTCAGGAGATTTAAAACATTTATTTGCGTGTACATGTTTGTGTCTGCACATTTGTGTGAACTTGATCTGTTTTTCATTTTTATTTCCGATAAGCTTTCTTGAAGCAGTTTCCATGTGGAATTAAAGCACAGATGAATGTTGCACTTGTCAGATAAGACATGCTTTTTGTCTGTGCATTGTGGTATCTTGCATCTAGTGGCCTCTTTCCTTTCATCATCGTTTGGCATGTGGCCCATCATGTCGAACTGCACTTCAGGTAGGGGCCTGATGTCCTGAACCTGTTGTCTGAAATAATGGATTGGCTCTGAAGACATGCTGGTTTTTTCACACTTTGTTGCCACTGGCTTTTGAACTTTCACTAAGTATTGAGGCATATTCATTTTGAAATAAAGGAGATCCAAGATCCATCCTATACTCAGATTCAGAAGTAGGATTAATTGTTATATAGGGCGTGTAGAGGGCTATACATTGTCCTTTATTTCAATTGGGGAAGGTCATGAATTTGAGATCTCAGGTTATTTTATTTGTTTATTTGTTTGTTTATTTATTTATTTTTTACTCCAGTGTTTATGTTTGCCAAAATACAAATAATTGGTTGCCAGCAATATTGAAAATATTATCTTTGTACTTTTTCAGTTAAATAATGATTACATAAATAAACAAATAAAATATTAAGTGTTTAATTGCATTTTTTAATTGTCAAAGCAAATTATTACCTTTATGCAATGTCACAATAATGTCGAGAGAGAGAGAAAGAGAGAGAGAGAGAGAGAGAGAGAGAGGGAGAGAAGGACAATGTATGCCTTTTCAATGGGAGAAACCATTCAATAGGAGTTTACCAAAATATGGCCATTTTACATAGCATGAATGAACTGCAAACCATATGGAATGGTTTAGCAAGTGAAGAAATTAAAAAAATACAGTGATGCAAAATGTACATAAATCAGTAATCAAGTACTATTCAAGTTTTTATTTCATGTAATAAATTTATTTCATATCAACAAAAATAAGTAAACAAACAATATATAGTAATAACAATAATAACAGTCTCTTTTTGAGAAAAGAAAGTCAATATTATTGTGGCCAACCTTTATTTTAATTAGAGTTTTTATCCTTTCAGGCATAGTGTTCACATATTTTTTAATTTCTTTACATGCTAAACCATTCCATATGGTTTGAAGTTCATTCATGCTTTGCAAATTATAGTGCATTCTAAAACATATATAATATCACTGATGTTTAATCTGGAAACTTCTCAGAGACATATACTTTACCATCGGTGCAGAATTGTAAATTATCCTACTTATTACATGTTTACTTTTAAAATATTTATTTTTCAATTATCTTGTTGATTAAAACCCAATACACATGATTTTTTTCCTCCACACATGGAAAATACCCTACAAACATATATGTACCTGTAAGCAATTTTTAACTATCAGGTCCTAGTAAAAACAGATTATTCAATATTAAAACTATGTCCCTTTAAAAGTTTGGTGAAGACAATTTCAATTTAACTATTTGAAGACAGAAGGTTACTTTATGATGTGCAGTGCATTTCTTGTTAAAATTGTTTTACCCATGCCATTCAATGAGTGTTGTGGTTTTGGGGCTGTACCTGAGAAAGCTTTACAGCTTTTCAGAAAGTGCATAAATCATGGGTTTTACCACACCAATAACATTTGAGTGCATAATGTGAATAAAAAATAGCGCAAAAAAAGGCAAAAACACAAAAAGGCAAAACACATGCATATGCAAAACCTTGGTTAGTGTAATGTACGTCATGTCACTGTATTTTAATCATAAGATGCTGACAGAAAAAAATAAAATTCAGTCAACTTGTGACAAATTAAAAGTGCAAGAAATTTAATTCATAATTTTATGTATGTATGTATTGTTCAACACCTGCTAGAGACAAAACAAAAAAAGCAATCAAACAAAAACAAAAATACTTTTTATATACTTTTCATATATTTTTTAAAAAAAGTTGATTTTTCTTTCTGGTGTATTTTTTTAAAACATATGTGAGAGTTTGTGCATACCAACGTTCTGGTTTTAACATTCAACTTCATTAACAAACTGCAATCATTAAGCGCTGTTTCACACTCACTGTCTGAGGTCTTGCACTTTCTGGTTCTCTCTCATCAGAATTCTTCGGCATGAATTTCCTCCAAGCCCCACTGTGAATCTTACACACAGGTAAACACGTGTATGGTATGCTATCCACCGTAAAGTGTATGGGTGCATTAGGGAACCTCATGCTGCATCATGTTGCTAGCGGATTGTGATGAAATCAGTGGGGTAGCTGCAGTGACTGTCAATGTGATAAGTACCAACCTCATCGTTAATGAGTCTCCAACTCATTCTGTTCTGCCTACATGCCTAAAAAGAACAACTGTTGTTCCAGTGCCAAAGCACAACAAGCCAACCTGCCTGAATGACTACCACCCTTTTGCTCTAACATCACTAGTCATGAAGGTGCTTGAGAGTCTACCTACAGAAGTATCTTAAAGTCACTATGAGTAAATATATTCTTATAGTGCTTCATCTGGACGCTAAGTATTCCATCAGTCAAACTCAATGGCTAGGTGTTTTTTCTTTGAGCATGGTTGTGTGTGTGTGTAAAACATATTACTAATCTAAGTGTGAATCTAAGTACCGCTGAAAAAGATGACTTAGCTGTCCGGACATTCAGAGGAAGTTCATTCCAATTGGAACAGGAACAGAGAAGAGTTTAGATGTATTTTCCCCTTGTCACTTGGTAGAAGGAGGGACCAGTCTAGCAGTGCTAGAGTATCTGAGAGAACGCTTTTTAATAAACCAGAGGATCCTTTAAGAACAGCGTTCGTGTCTATTCTAAATTCAGTAGGGGTAAATAAGAATTTAACAGGACCCACTCATAATGCTGGCCACACTCTAGATTTAACTTTTAGATTAAACATCGAAAATATAGTTGCAGTTCCACAGTAAGAAACTATTTCAGATCATTATCTTATCTCACTTACAATGCATCTTAGTACTAATATACGCACCTCACCACGTTATTGCATTAAGCATACTTTTACATCAACGACTGCGCAGTTTTATTAATAATCGTCCATAATTATCAACTGTGATCATATCACCAATCACCAAAGAGAGTCTCCTTAACTACAAAAAAGCTCTTAGTGCTGCTAGTGCAATATATTTCTCAAATGTAATAGAAGATAACAAAACTAATCTAAAATATTTATTATATATTGTTGCAGAATTAACTAGGAATAAGACCATAAATAAAATGTGCAGACTATCAACTTATAGCAGTGATGACTTTATGAACTTTTTTAATGTACAAATTGAAAATATCAGGCAAAAAATTAATTCCCCAAACTTAAAGTAATATAAGTCAGTAACTAAAACAGTAGACAATAATACACCACCATTCGATCAGCAACTAGACTATTTTAGCAACATTCAAGAGACAAAACTAACCTCATTAATTTCCTTATCTAAATCATCAACCTGTGTGCTAGATCCAGTACCTACATGTTTCTTTAAACAGGTACTACCATAAGTGATCAACCCTTTATTAAATATGATTAAAAAACCTGAAATCAAGAAACTCTTTTTTTTTGCATTGTTTCTTTTGCTTTCTGTTTTCAGACATGAGGCGGCTCCCACCGGCACTGGCTCCACCCACATCCACTCCCCAGCAATCACCATCGGCATTTAAGCCCGGCAGGAAGGCTTCTCCGGCACCAGAGTATTCTCGCTGCCTATGCGGTATCTTGGCCAGTTCTCCTAAAGAACCGCTAGCTTTAGTGATTTATCGTTGTGCTTTTTATTATGAATGACTCATGATTATCTCCTTTTTCTCCTTCCAGTGCCTCCTCGAGTTCCAGCGCTTCTGCCCCATCTCTGCGACAAAGGATACACTCTCTTCCAGACTACCTGTCCTGGTATTTCATCGAGGTTCAAACCATAAAATGTCTGTGAAATCCTTGCAGTGCTTCTTGACAATTCGCAACATTTGCATCTCATCCTTTGTAATAAGACCACAAAACTCCTAAATAAGAGCAATCCCATACTCTGCATGATTATTCACAGCTTTCATGGCATGCACTACAACTAGAGCATCAATCATCATGATCAATGTCCAGAAAAGCATCTGGAAGTTCCATCATTTTAAAAAGGGTCTTGGACTTACTTGGATATACAAAATCTTCAATATTTTTTATTCCAGTTGTTCCAAGGTCAACAGTGACTCTTTCCATATGCCCCTGTTCAGTGCCGGAGCAACTGGCAAAAATAGGAGCCATTATCCAAGGCATCCAAGTGCAAACACACAAATCCATAAGTGCTTTTTCCTCTCTATATGTAAAGGAAATGTAAACTGACCTCTAGCTGGTACATTTCCAATGAAAATAACTGCCAATTCTATGAATTCTTGGTAATCATCTCATGGTCGTTTTTCTTTTAGATATCTATTGGCAAATTTGTTGTATTTGAAACTGCAGTTTTGTTACGTCCATAGCAAACTCTCTCCTGGTACTCGAGCAATTAAATGCTGACATCATCCTTGGATGACCCTGGCTCGTGCTCCATTCACCGACAATCTCCTGGGCCACCAGTGAAGTCCTGAAGTGGGGAAAAGGATGCTTCTGGCATTGCTTCCCGCAGTTCCCCCAAAGAACCCTTTGGGACCACATCGACATTGGTACAACCACCATCGAGAGTCCCTCAGCCCAGACAATCGTAACAATCCCAGAGGAATACTCCAACTACCGTGACATTTTCTGACCAGGGCTTGCTGCAGGATTACAACATGCAGTTCGACGAGGGACATTCACAGCAGACACAAGACGTTCCGAACTGACCCATTTCCAGGTTGGGGGAAAAGTGTGGCTCTCATCCCAGAACATTCGACTCGAACGCAGAACGCATGCAAAAAGCTAAGTCCCTGATTTCTTGGTCCTTTCAAAATCATAGCTCAAATCAACCCAATCACGTACAAACTAGAACTCTCTCCCCCCTATAAAATACACCCCATATTCCATGTCTCTTTACTGAAACCATATCACTTACCCCTGGTTTCTCCATCCACAGAGTTGGACGAGGCAACAGAACCCCCTTCACCTATGGCAGTGGAGGAAGACCCCTTTCATGCCGTCCGGGGTCTCCTGAACTCTCGCCGGTGCCGTCGGAAGATCAAATATCTGTTCAAGTGGGAAGTCTATGGTCCAGAGGAACAATCCTGGGTCCTCCGCATGGACATCCTTAGCCTAATGGAGGAATTCCATCATCAGCACCACAGCTGACCAGTAACACATCCCAGGGGTCGCTCACAGCACCAACAGCCCCGGAACCCCGGAATGGCTACTAGGAAGGGTACATCAATAGCAAACTCTCTCCCTGACTCTCACACTCCCTGAGTATTAATTCTCTCTCCCTGACTCAGCACACTCCCTGAGTATTAATCATTATCACCTGAACCTCATTACCGGATCTGATTTCCTTCACCATATAAACCCCTGTAATGTCTGCAGGCTAGGGAAAGAAACTGTTTTCCGAGATTTTGTTCTAACAAAACACATGCCATATTAATTTGTCCATTATTGGCACAGGTAGTATCAAAGCACATTGCCTGCACATTGGTTGCTATGTGCCAGTCTACAAATTATTGGTGGACAGCTGCTGCTTGGGTTTCACTGGTACCACTTGGCAGTTTTGCCACTGTGAGCAGCTGTGACACTCCTTTTTCAGAAACTACTGGTAATCTGTCAACTTTGTCATTGCTTGTGAGATCAAAGAGTTTGCCATCCCAATGTACTACAAACTCAATTCAATTCATTTTTTTTGTATAGCACTTTTTACAATTGACATTGTCACAAAGCAGCTTTACATAGTAAAATTAAATTAGGGAGGAATTTATAAATTTCTCTACAACCTCCTACACATCCCTAATGAGCTAACTGTACTAGCAGCTTTTAAGTCTAGAGTTTTGTTCTCTCTGTGCTTCTGCCTCTGTCTTCAGACTCATGGGTCACTGCAAAATCTTCAATATTGTGGCCCAAGCTCTTGGCAGTTTCAGCAATGAAAAATATTGCTTTGCAATCAGACATCTTTGTGTGGTCTAAAGGAGATGCAAGTTCTGGAGATATTATTTTCTTGGTACCTCTCTTTCTCTTTACAGAATCCCTGCCACTGTTTTATCTTCACTGTTTTGTGGTTCTTCATCTGAGCTAGTAGCGGATGATGCCAGACTGGGTAAATTATCTGCTGAATTACCATTCTTTTGACGTTCTTCATGCTTCTTTCTTTTGATCACTTTTCTTTTGCAGATAATTTCTTGTCAACACCTGCCATCACCCCTCTTTCTCCCTTTTTCATGTTGAGCCAGTAAAAACTCTATTTTCAGCAATTTTCATGATGTCAAGCGCATTGGCATGGGTAATGTCAGATAAGTAATTTATTCCTCTTTTTTCTTTTGGGTGTTAGACTGTCTACCTTTATTCTTCAACAGACAGTTTTGTTGATCTCTTATTGGCACTCTTTCACCCAAAAGCATGATATCTCCTTAACTGCAATAGCTGATGACTGTCTGAAAGGCTTGTTTAATTCCAGGTGTTGATATAGGAAGAAGCTTAGAGCCATGCACAAAGATGGAATTTTACTGCCATTTAGTTCAGTCACATATGAACCAAACTGATAAACTTCTTTCTTTGATCTGGTTGTTGTTGTTGCCATATTGCTGCTGTATCTCTGCAATAGGTGAAATAATATTTATTTGTTTGATTATTCTTATTATTGTTCTTTTTGGGGAAGTGTAAGTCATGACTTATTAACAGTGGTGAGGTTTCCCTGAGTTCAGTGTTGGATTGCTAAATATCATATCTATTTGGAAAAATTCCCCAATTATGACAATTGCTAATGTGTATCCCATTGCTAGTGTGATTATTATATAGCGGTCAGTGGTTTATTGCTGGTGGCTTCTGTGCCAGCTTATTTCCTGCCTTAGTCTTCATTCTTATTCATCCGTATAGCTCTGAGCCAAGCCTGTTAGGTCCAGAGTTGTAAAGTGAGGTACTTTGTCTGTAATTAATGGCCAGTAACCCGATCAACCCGGTCTGGGCACTTCTAGTAGGCCTTCTATGATTTCATATTATCCTGAGAACTGATGCACTATTGGTTCAAAATCAGGAGAAGGTAGATGCTGGGTCTCTAAAATTTGTTCGCCTGACTCTGCAGGATGGGGCTTTACTTTTCTTTAAGGCTTCTTCCCCTTCCCTTGCTTGTTGTATGCTGGAGCCTCTGGATGATCCACATGTTCTGAGTCTGTCTACCAGTGCTGTCTACCTTCTACCTTGACTGCCATTTCTCCCCTTAGGTTCACCTGCATTACTTCCTGTAAGCAAGTGTGTGTGTAAACTCACCTCCCTTACTTACCTTCTCACTTGCCCTCCTTCACAATCTTTTAACTACACCAATATCCCACTTAGCTACTTGATTATCCACACTCAATTTCAGCTTTGATCATTCCCAACACTACTCCCACACACATAAATACTACCGTAACCATCTCCCACTGCTAGCAGCCACTTCTTTATTCGCAGTACATCACTTCTTTAACAATTTTACCACACCTCATCGGGTCCCACCTTGCATTTCTGAAAACTCAACCAAAGCATCCCTATGATGAAGATCTGTTTTCCTTACAACAGTGGTATCTAGGGACAAATATTTCCACCTGCCTTAACCTGAAGGAATTTTTACTTGTACCACCTGCGTCACCCACGGGAATTTTCTTGTACACACAATTAATTCACTTATCAATCTTTAAAACATTGCCTGCAGTTCTCATCTGCTGTTTTTCATTTAACTTTCCACCAACTAGTTCTTGGCATGAAGCAAACCACCTATGCCTTTCACCAGGGTTGCTTCCACTTAGACTACAGATGTTTATCCAACACTGACTTTGAGCATAACAGGTATCAGATTACCTCTTTATATTGATGCCAGCAGTTCTGTAGTCTGCATCATCAGTAGTCCTTATTCAGGCTTCTGGACTAACATCAGCCTTTTAATGCTTTTGGGGTTTCGGCGCCAATAAATATCTCTGAACTTAGAGCCCCCTCTGAGCGGACATAGTTCCATAGGCCAGTTGGAAAATAAGAATGCACCTTTTTCTTTTTAAAACAAAAGCGATTTCACTCAAGCAGATTATAAGAAGCAGTTTCTTTATTCAGTTACTCATGTCAAAAACTTGCATTTCTGAAGAGAGCAGCTGGTCTCACAAAACCCCTCTGAATTCCCCTGTACTTATACTTTGAGTACCCCATGGTGCCTCATTTCTTAATTTACATGTTTTTCTTATTTCCCATTGTTTTCTCATTTGTCCCGATACTACTCCTAATTTGACATCATTCTTCCTCTGATGACGTGAATTTTCTTCTCTCCAATTAACTTTATTTTCAGGTTAGTTTGGTACTTTTTATTTTAAAAATTACAGTTACTTAAGTGCCTTCTTCCTTGTCAACTTTCTTTGGACCTTGCACGTTGTTTTATATTAAGATGTGTAAGTACCTTGACCTTTTCTTTGTGTAATTTTGACATTGCACTAAGTGGCTTGATCTTAAAATATGAGTATGATATGAGTGAGCCTTTTCCTACTTGCACTTCTAAGTTTAATATAGCTCAAGCTCTGCCATTACACTGTTTCACACCTTCACAATTCAATGCTATTTGTGTACCTATGCTGCTGATTTCCTCAGGTCCCCGTGCTCTGACATCCTGCTGCTTCTTTTATCTATGTCACAAGTGACCCATTCTTTCTGTCCACACTACCTTCTTTTTTTTTGTGCATATCCTGTATCTAGATTCTCCCATTAACTATTGACCAAACTTTCCCACTAATTACTCACCCATTTGTGGTGATTACATGCTATGTCACCTGAGTTTTTGGATAGGTTTTCTTTTGTGGTTTTGTTTTGTTGTTGTGTTTGTGTTTTTACAGAGATGGGGGCATTCTTCGGCGGCTCGGGGCTCCACCTATGCCTGTTCACCTGTTCAGGATTTCCGGCAATCACCACCGGCATTTAAGCGCTGTTGGGAGACTCCTTCAGCGCCAGATTATTCTCGCCTGCATGCGGTATCTCGGCTGGTTCCTTTGTGTAGTAGGAATCATTTTCAGCTTCGCGTTTTTGTTGACTTTTTATGTTGTGTTCATTGCAGTCTTTTCATTTGAGCCCCGGCCACCCCCTATCTCTGTGAAGCACAGAACAAACGCTTCGGTTTCTTGGGATTCCACGCACCACATTTCCAAGCCCTTCTTCACTGTGTGCCTTGATCCTCCGGGTATATATGTATTTACATTTACAGGATTCGGCAGATGCTCTTATTCAGAGCGACTTAGTTATCATGTTGATACAACTGAGCAATTGAGGGTTAAGGGACTTGCTCAGGGGCCCAAAGATGGTGATGGGGAGATTAAACCGCTGATCTTCAGATCAATAACCCATGACCCTGGCCACTAAGCCAGAACTGTATGTATGTGTGGAGTTTGCATGTTCTCCCTGTGCTTGCATGGGCTTCCTTCTACAATCCAAAAAATATGCACAGTAGGCTGACTGGCTGTTCCAAATCACCCCAGGTTTGAATGTGAGTGTGAATGGTTGTATGTGCACTGGCCCTACAATAGCCGGACAGAAAATGAATGATGAATGAATTTAAACCCGCGCAACTAAACTGAAGCCTCTTTCTAATACAGGGAGTGCAGAATTATTAGGCAAA
Source organism: Porochilus rendahli (assembly GCA_039654305.1). Lineage (NCBI taxonomy): Eukaryota > Metazoa > Chordata > Actinopteri > Siluriformes > Plotosidae > Porochilus > Porochilus rendahli. Next base: position 47 of record JBCNYG010114562.1, on the reverse strand, counting down.
TGAGTATGTTGACCACATTACCCTCTCTATGCATGTTGGCCTACTCC
>JBCNYG010114496.1:0-11510 GCA_039654305.1 Porochilus rendahli | reverse complement strand
CCCCCCCCCCCCCCCCTCCCCCCCCCCCCCCCCCCCCCCCCCCCCCCCCCCCCCCCCCTCCCAAACAAATCCAGGCAGAACTTCTCTGGCAGTGTTCTCATCGCTGAGTGAACAGACAAAAGCAACAGCGGATAAATCAGACTCTCAAAGACGAGTGCTGACCTTCACTCCTGCGCCGGTGTCATGTATTAGGAAAGATTAAAAAAAAAAAAAAAATCAGCAGATGACTGAAGGCGTGCTCGTGTGTGTTTATTCCAACGATCCTCCGCGATACTGTCAAGTCCCAGACAGAGTGAGCCGAGACCTGACTGCGCACTCAACACTGATAGATAATGGAAACATTCCACAATGAAATGAGAATATGAAGGATTGAGTATTGCATGGCTTTAAAAGACAACACTAGAGAACGTTCGAGTCTTCACCTCCCTTTCTATTTGCACTTGACATCAGGAAAGAAAAAAAACCCCGAAAAAACATCCAGAATGTAAAGCAATACCTTACGCATGATCATATGAGCAGATGTGCTTCTGACCTGTCAATCTTCCACATATGCGAAGGCACCGCAACTTAAAGTACGACGTGTTAGTTATCAAGAAAACGCAAATATGTCGAATAACGCTATACAGAAACCCATTTGCACCACTTAAAAAAAGGTCTCAAAAAAAGGGAATGTGTCTCATTGTTCTAGTTCTGTATCTCATAATTATGTGACATCATAGTTATGACTTACTAGATCATAATAAGAAATATGAAGTAACATCTAATTATGAGAAGGTAAGTCATTATCATGAGAACATGAGTCATGATTATAAAATAGAAAGTCATAAGATCCTAGCAATGATGAGAAGATCCTAATTATGAGATACGTTATCATTGATAGACATCCATACGATCTCATAATTATGATACACATGAGATAGGATCTCAAATCTGATATGGAAATGCAAAAGATTTCATAATTATGAGATAGAATCCTAATAATATAGAAAGCTAAACAATCTCATAACTATGAGAGAAAGATCTTAATTATGAAATACAATCTTAGCATCATGATTAGAAGATTAAAAGCAATTCAATTTCAAGTACAAGATAGTCACAATTATGAGACAAGCGAAAGATTCTGAGATAGAGAGCCATATATTCTTGTAATAATGAGATAGTCTTGATTATAAAATAGAAAGCCATACGATCTTATAATTATGAGATACAGTGTTGAATATGAGATAGAAAGCCATACGATACGGCCAGAAACATGAGATAGGTCTCAATTCAGAGAACGGCCACAAGCTTTCATAATGAAACAGAAATCCGTAAATCATAATTATGAGATCATCATGAAATGAGTGTTAATGATGAGAAACTCTCTCATTATCATAGCAGCAGAAATGGGCTTTCATAACTACAGACGACAGAACCACCACGACGAGCGGTGATAAAAATCATCACAAAACTACCAGTGACGTGGAGATCGCGTATACTTATGACACATGTGAGACGATCGCTCACCTCTCTGCTCCTCCACTTTTACTCTCTGATCTGTTCCTGCATTCGGAATTGACTGGAGGCAGGCGGAGAGGAGTGTTAGAGTGCGCCTCGTAAATCCTCGTTGTGTGTGTGTGTGTGTGTGTGAAAGTGGATGTGTGAGAGTGAGCATGTGCGAGAGGCCTGTGTTTAGTCTAAGCTTGGATGCTCTGCCACAGCTCTGATAACTGAGCCCCATATTTCAGAAACCTAATAGTATCAAGCCAAAACACTGCACTCGAATGGAGAGAGAGGGAGAGAGGGAGAGCGAGGAAGAGAGAGAGAGAGGGAGAGAGAGAGAAGCAAAGATTTGTCTGTGTGCTCTGGTGTATAAAGAAAGCCATCAGGATTAATTACGGCAATAAAAAATGCAATAAAATCATTTGCGCTTGTGCCGTGCCGTCTCAGGGCGTTCCCTTGATATTGGCCACATAAAGTGAGGCACCATTACATACCGAGTCATTAAACACCGGCACAAACAGGCTCTCGGAAACCTTTGGATCTTCCCATTTATACACAAAATACAGTCCACTGCTAAAGTTTGCACCCCCATTGTTTTTTTTGTTTTTTTGGGGTGTAATTCCTATTAAGGAAAAGAAAGGTGAGCAGATCCTTCCAAACGTAAACTAAAGCAAAACGTTTCGCTGACGTGATGAATGCAGATTAAAGATGTGCTGCAGATGTTATCAATACACAGAAGAACTTTTAGAGAGGTCATGGGTTTGATCCCCATTAGACCCCAACCCTGGGCAAAATCTTAACCCCAGCGTGCCTCTGTCCACCCTGCAGTATTAACGGGTACCAGTAGAAACGCTGGGGATGTGACCTGTAAAGGACTAGCGTCCCATCCGGGAGATGAACTCCTAGTCCCGTAGCGCTAAAGAACGCAGGATAAGCTCTAAGCACTACGGCCCTGATTTAAGGTGTGTGTGTGTGTGTGTGTGTATAAAGACAGCACCTGCCTCCAGGGTGCAAGATGGATTATACACACTAACGGCTCACTTTTTCACGGGATTTTACACATTTGATTTAATAAAAAGGCAGTTTGGTGCATTCCGAGGTGAAAACAGAAAACACAATCTTATGTCAAGGCAAACTGATTCAAGTAATAATTTTACTGCTTCTATAGAGTCACTTTAGGAACAGAGAGCGTGTGGGGCACATCAGTACACCCCCTGAAGTAGGTACTACATCCGTAAAGACCGTGTAAAAAGAACACTGCCCCTTCTTAAGTAATAATATGAGTATGAATTCGGATCTCAAAGCTATCTGGCCAAATAATAGTGAATTAATTAAGGATTTGATCCATAAACGTACTTGAAGAACCTGTTTAAATCCCCTGAAGGACAGAACACACCCACATTCTGCACCCAGCAAAAAGTGGATCTGATGGATCCTGGTCTGCCGCCACCAACAACACGCTACGCTCGCTACGCTAATCTTAGTGAATTTCGACGAACTGCCCTTAATATGACCTTGACAAAAATAGGTCAAGGTCCTCAGAACTCATGCTCATGAGAGTCAACCCGGATTCGAACACGCGATCTTCAAACTGACAGTCACGCACAGGAGCCCGGGATACTTCTTTAACCTCATACGATCAACATACTCTTTTCTACCTCATATAAAAGACCGTGCGCTGTTAGGGATATTAATAATTTTTATATGGAGTATTAATCCCACAAGGGAAATTTTGTTCTGAGTTAAACCCATCCCAATTGAGCACACACACACTCGGAGCAGGGCGCAGCCACACTGAGGTGCCTGGAGAGCGTTTGAGGGTTGTTGAGGTACCCTGCTCAAGGCCTCGAAGTCTTTAAAATACAAATTAATTTCCTTGATCAACATTTTTAATCTAAGGGCACCCGCAACGTTTTTGCACTCGACTGGAACGAGGCTCACGGAACAAAGCATTTTTCACCAGAGGAGAAATCCGTGCTATAAATTCTTCATGACTCACGATGGAAGTCTATGATTGAGTAAAACAAACGTGATGAGTTTACCGTCTCTCTCTTATCTGTCCCTCCTGTGTGTGTGTGTGTGTGTGTGTGTGTGTGTGTGTGTGCAGGTCTGGTGGCATGACTCTGTGTGTTAATAACAAAGATAAAGCGTTGCCAGGACGTGGCAATATTCCACAACGCTTATCAGTGCACAGAAATGCAGGGTTGCACAGGCAGGGAGAAGAGGAGCAGAGTGCGGGATACGCCTAGTGTCATCCACACCGACGCAAGGGTCGACTCTGGACTTTAAAGCGAATCCGAGTAATTGATGAGGCAATATTTATGATGAGTTGACCCTGCTTTCACGGGCACCCTTGGACTGGAGATAGAGGCTCATATAATCATAAATGGTGAGCGGATTCGGCTTGCGCATGTGGGGACAAGGGGCTCGAGAGCGGGACGGAAAAAAGATAACGAAGGACATCAGAATAACGCATCGCTGGGAAAAGATACAGAAAAAACTTCCTATGCTTAACAGTAACGGTCGTTCTGGTGAAGCTCTCACTCAGGCCACGATTTAAACAATTTAGAATTAATAATACACTTCCTGTCGTGATCTGAGACTTCCTATAGACTATATATCCTGTATATTTATCTTATATTCACGTCTTTGTGATTAAAACAGCTTTTGGGATGAATAATAATAATCATCTTGCTATAAACGGTACGTTCTTATACTTCTGTACATGACTCGGACGAGCAAAACAGCGGTGGCTATAAACCCCTGGAAATTACGAGCTTCTCTCTCGTGCTCCCAGACAATTTTGTCACGTGTTAAACACAACTCTTCAGGCAATCGTGGGTAGTAACAGGGTTAAGTACTGACCTACAGTGTGGGACGATGGGATTTAATTCAGTAGAGAGCAAATAAGTCTGGAACAAACTGATCCGACTCATGAAATGTAAATAATGAATAAAAAATATATATATACGTGTGTGTGTGTGAGAGAGAGAGAGAGAGAGAGAGAGAGAGAGAGAGAGGGAGAGAGGGAGAGAGATGAGCAGATGTTATGGTTTCACTCGTACTGATGGACTTAACGGACCTCGGGTCTCCTTTAATACTGCGCTTGGCCGTTTCGCCTCGGTGTGTTTACGCGTAGGGGAGCGAACTGTAAACACTCGAAGCAGTAACTCAGTAGAGGGTAGGGTATGTATGTGATGAGAGACAGAGTCAGTAGATGGCTGATGTAGGAACGACCCCCGAGAGGCTTGTTGAGCTGTGCCCGACGCTGATGTGCTGACGCTCATCACAATTTACACTCCAGCTCCTTCCTGTCCTTCCTGTCCGGTGTCTGGAAGTGCGGGTGGAGAAGCACGCCGGTGTCCTTCAGCTTGTAGTGGTGAGACAGAACGCAGGACTGGACACCCCCCCCAAAAAAAGGGTGGGGGGATGGGGGGTGTTGAGTGAAGTGAAAGAGCGTGGCGTGTTCAACATGACTCTTCTAGCGCGTTGACGACCTGCTCCAGGATGTCGGGGCAGTGGTCTGCGATCTGCTGCAGGACCGAGTTGGCGTACTCTTGTAGCTCGGCGCTCTCGCGCTCACACTGCTCCAGCTCTGATTCCAGCTGCAGGGGAAAGGAGAAGAACGTCAGGTTCTTTCGCTCGGATCACTGTTCGCTTGCACTATATAAACTAACAGACAAGTAATCTCTTTAAAGTTTCTCTTTAACTAAGACGTAGACCCCTCTGGGACCTGCCGCTACAGGAGAACTATCAACGACCTGCGGTGGTGTGATGTGATCACCACATTCCCAACCTGCTTACTTTGCAACAGCATCATGTTCCAGAGTTTTGTTCCTTTTACACCACAGAGTTTTTGTGGTGATTATGCCTTTTTTTTCTCTTTTTGGATTTTTCTCCCTAATTTAGTCATATCCAATTCCCATCAAATATTATCTCTCCTATCACACGACCGCCACCAACAAGGGAGGGGCGAAAGCGTACGACGGAGCTCACAGACGCCCATGATGGGCTGGCGATCGCTGTGAGTGACAGGGAAGTGAGTGCATGCCATCCCTCCCTCCCGTGAGAGCTCGGCCAATTAGCTCCCATGGACTCCGTGGCACTGATGGCTGTGGCATCGATCCGGGATTACGATTTTTAATTAAAGAACCACTTAAATATTCGCTTGCATGGGGACTCACAAAACATCTTGACGTGAATTTAAATATTTGCCCCCCTAAAAAAAAACAAAAACAATTTGCATCAGTTTCTTTGATATCGCACCTCTAGTGTGATCACCCCATTACCCACACTGGGTACCTTAAAGTGTATAATAATAATAACAATAATAATAACTAACTGAGTGTTTCCCTGAGGCCAAACTGAAAGACGCATCACAGAAGGGGACCTAACCTCGATTCATGGAGCACCCCGAAAGTGCAATGCATTTCTTCGGGACCTAGGGAAGACCGCGTAGGTACTTCCCCGGTAAGGTTGTGCATCGGTCGACTAAAGCCAGATTCACACAGGAGTTGCCGAGTGATAACTGTCCATGCCGTGTGAATGATTACCGGTGAAACGACATCACGTGGGCAAGCATGGAGTCTAACTGAGCTAAACTTTCATACCAGCGATTTAAGCGTTATCTAATCAGAGCTTAAAGAGATCGTTGACTGACAGATGCACCTAAACACGTGCTTTTACAGACCGTGTGGAATAGGATTTTACATGAAGTTCAGTGGCAAAGCGATTCACGTGTGAATGCGGCCTTAAAGCACGGTTCGATGTGCTCAGAGCTTTTTATTATTATAAAATACTCAAATAATATACAGAAAATACAACAGGACGTGCAGCTATAAGCCCAGAATCCCCATCACGTTCGTGTGTTTATGTAATCCACTCTGCATGCTAGCTCTACAGCAGCAGGTCGTTACATCATTCTAGCTTCCTGTATGAGTGGAACCGTACTGCATGTAGAAGAAACACATTAGCAACTGCAGTAAAAGAAAAAGACTGATAACTGTAAAATTTTACGCACACGTAAAAGTGTTACGGTCATTTAAAGCATAAAAAACAGATTGGATAAATCAAGCCTCCTTGTTATTAAGGTCAGTCGGGTTTTAACACGTGAGGGGAAAGGATTTTTTTCTTCTTCACAAAAGCTCAATTTCCCAAATTTTCACTGCTCTTTAGCGCAGTAATCCCTTCCGCCTCACTGTGAACACAGAAACCCATCCGGGTCAAAGAGAACTGAAAACAAGTGAAGTGCGCGATAACGTTCTGAGCTCAGAGGAGACCGTGGAAGTGTCTGTGCGCCGAAAAATGTTGAGCGACCACAGATGAGGTGCAAACAAAAAAAAGAGAGAGAAATAGTAAGAGGGAGAGAGTAAGAAAGGCAGTGAGAGAGGGAGAGAGACAGTGAGAGAGAGAGACAGGTACAGAGAGAGAGAGAGAGAGAAAGAGACAGCAAGAGAGAAAACCTCATCAGCACCAGATAACACAAATCTTGATGAATAATGTGTCTTTCCACCAACAATGGCTTCAGTCATGTATTTATTATTCCGTCCCGCGGCCTGGCAGCTCTCAAGGCCGTGTCTTTTGCCATCTTCACACGTGCGGCACAGACGAGAAGGCTCTCCGTGGAAATACGGCGGATTCTTTCCTATAGACGAACGTCTGAGCTCAGGAGCAGGAGCACAGGGATGAGCTGCAGGGATTAGGGAATGGCTTTTTACCGCTTTAACTATTCAGTCTGGACGTCCATTTTAATAAAGTGTTATAGCGACACTGGCCACAGCATCCGAGGAGAATTGAGTGCAAGTAAGCAAGGCTGGTCCATCAGTCACTGTAGACACAGCTTGCCCTGGGACTAAAAAAGAAAAAGGAAAGGAAAATGGCTTCGGGTGATCGAGCTAAGCTGCGGACGTTTATACTGCTTGTTAGCATGCTGGACTCTCTGAGTAAATTCTGTGTGAATATATTTTATAGGCCTCCAGTTATACAGAAAGATTCTGTAGCATGTAGTTACGTTTACAGTTATAAGCCCTTCTCCAGAGTGACTTACTTTTTTATACAACTCAGCAGTTAGGGCTTAAGGGACTTGCTCAAGGGTCCAACAGTGGCAGCTTGGTGGTAGCGGGGCTTGAACCCCTGACCTCCGGATCAGTATGCATTTATACATACACTGCCTGGGCAGAAAAACGGAACGGTCTCAACCGCAAGTGTGCCTCCGTCCACGCAGCGGTGTAAAAGGGTACCAGGAAAAAAAGGACTGGAAGATAAATCGTGGTGGACGAGCATCCCATCCAGGAGGAGTTGAACTCCTAGTCGCTTCGCACTACAGACACTGGGGATGAACTTTGGCTCTGATGAGCCACTAGACTTCACCTTTACCTTATTTGAAGGATTCTGATTGGTCAGTTAGAGTATTCACGGGTGTGTTATCTCTTTATTACATCCCCCGCTACGGAGCACATCAATAACTTTTTGAAATTAATACCTTCCTTTTTTTTTAGTAAAGTTTCTAAGTAGACATGAAGCAAGTGGAATAATTTACACTGAGACTCATTATCATGAAATAAAGCCACTCGCCGTGACGCAAGACCCCTTCACTGTGAATCAGGGGTTCATTTTGTGCTAACTGTCGTCTAGTTGTTCATTACCCTTTATTTATTCTACCATTTGTACTAATACTGTGTAGTGAAATAATTAAATCATTAATCAGGGTGAAGTTTGTCATTGTTTTATTTTTAAGTAATAAAACCTTTTGCAGTAGGGGGGTGGGGGGGTGGGGGGATGAAATCTTATGAATCCAAATCCCACACCAACAAAGTATCAAGTTTCTTATGAGTGATTGCATGGCAAAGGTGAATTCGACCTTGATTCGACCCTTAAAAACAGGTCAAGGTCGTCTGAACTTATGTGAAAGGGTCTTGAGATGAAGCGGTGTTTTAAATATGAAGGGTCAATCAAAACTTATAATCCTGCATTCGCATAACGGATTCTAATTTCAATTAAATTTAACAGCATGACCTCGATATGACCTTGAAAAGATAGGTCGAGGTCATGGCCCTCAGAACTCGTTTGAGAAGGTGTTGAGCTGGACCTATCGTTAAAATTTGAAGGTCCTGTGACAAATAGCTGATCAGTAATCGTGTGGCGAAGGTGTGTGATGGAAGGATGGACTGAAGGGTATGCAGCAGTATGGAATATCCCTCTTTAAGACTCAGAAACTGGGAAGGAGGTCGCCGTGCTCTGTGATTGGTTGAAACGAAAAATATAGGAAGGAGGGGCTGTGTGTTATTATTACGTAGCGTCGAAATTATTATTATTTTTTGCCTGGTTGTTTTTTTTTTTAACAGACTGCAAGATGGTAAAGTGCTTAGCATGTCTGTCTCACATCAAGAAGGTTCTGGGTTCCAGTCCCAGGTTCAGCGAGGGTGTTTCCTCCCACAGTCCACAGAATTACATTCATTCATTCATTCATTCCAGATTGCCCCAGGTGTGAGTGTGGGTGTGATGGAGTGGCGAGCTGTTAATCAACACCTGCGTATTCGATTATTAAGTGATCAGTGGATTGCGAGGGTTCTAATCTTTTTCTACATGACCACGTGAAGGTTTTGCGACGTCGCGCTAAAACAGCAATATGATTGATCAGTTAGCCGTGTGTCAGCTTGCCTTGAGACAATGTGTTTTAGAAAACGCTACAATAAACAAACGAGCCTCATCATTAATGCCCACTTAAGCGAGGCCATCTGCATCGCCAAATGTCATCTTCATCTCATCAGGACGCGGTGCCGCAGGAAAACCGTTCTAAACTTGGTGTGTGTGCTGACATTTATGAGGATATTAGAAATCTTGCTCATGGCAAAGCCGCAAATCACAGCAGACATGTTGTGAACCAATAAACTGCATCGTGGGGGGGTGGGGGGGGTGGGGTGGTGTGAGAATGACGGTAGCAATCAGTAGCCATGGCTCATTGCGTGAATCAAGTAATGAAGTAAAGTCTGAAGTTTGGAAAGTAGGATCACGGAAGTATGTCAGAATTATTGGCTTCCTAAAAGAAAACGGATAATTTATTCTTTATAAATAAAAAAATGTGCAGCAGTCATATGTGACAAAGAAATCAAGAACAAGAAGTAAATGAATCATGTATAAGAATCACTTATATAAAAACAACAAAAAAAACATGTAGAAGAACTGAATGTCAAATAAATTAATCATGTGAATGAATCGCATGTGATAAATAAATCGAAGATTTAATTACAGGATTAAAGGAATCATTTGACAAAGAATCATCGGCGTTCATTTTCTAAACTGCTTAATCCTATTAGGGTTGTGAGTAAGCTCGGAGCCTATCTCAGCCGACCACAGAAGGACCAGCATATGCACACAACTATTCGTACTTACACCTGGGGCAATTTGGAACAGCCAATTAGCCTAATGTGAATGTCTTTAAACTAGGAAAGGAAACCGGAGCACCCGAAGGAAACCCACACAAACACGGAGAGAGCGTGCAATCGGCACACAAAAACGGCCTCGCGTGCCCAGGACTCGTACCGAGGACCTTCGTGGTGTAAGATGGACATGCTTACCGCTAGAGCCACCGCTAGAAAAAAATATAGAAAACGTTAATCATGTAATAGAGTCAAGTTTAAAAATAAATGAATCAGTTCCATAGAAGAATCATGTAAAATAAATGAATCATGTGAATGAATCTCAAGTAAAAAGAATCATCTGGAAGAATCTCATAAATATTACACTGCGAACCACATGCATGATAAATTAAAAAAGAAAAGGGAATAGCTGTAAATGTTTAAAGAGATACTAGCAGGAGTAAGACTACCAGGGAAAAAACAACAGACTGTAGAACATGGCAAGATGACAGAAAAAAGGCGCAATCACACAGCAGCTCAACTGTGGAAAGGTTTTAACTTATAGTTGGGAGAGAAAAAGAGAGAAAGTGAGAGAGAGAGAGGGAGGGAGGGTGAGAAAGAGAGAAAGTGAGAGAGAGAGGGAGAAAAAGAAAGCGACAGAAAGGCAGATGGGGGAGGGAGAGATAGGCGGATATACAGAGAGAGAGAAAAAGAGGAAGCGTGAAAGTGAGTAAGTGAGAGAAAGAGAGAGCTGTAGAGAATAGAGAGTGGCAGAACAACTGGAAGAGAGAGAAAGTGGAAGGGAGTGGGAGAGACAGATAGAGAGAGAGTGAGAAGGGTGAAAAGAGATGGAGGGAGAAAATAGGAGAAGGGAGGAGAGGGGGGGAGAGAAAGAAAAAGAGGAAGAGTGAGAGAGAGAAGGATGGAGAAAGGGAGAAAGAGAGACAGATGAGAGAGGGGTGGAGAGAGAGAGAGAGAGGGAGAGAGAGAGAGAGTAGACATCTCAGAGCTAAAGGATTAAATGTTTCTTCTGCAGAGGGACTGCGAGACACAAGATGTCTACACGTTACTGAGTTCACGTTAACGAATGTGAAAGTGAGGAGCAAACAAACTTCTGAAGAAGTAATCTGCTACACATACACACACACAAACACACACCATTACACACACATACACACACACACAAACACACACCATTACACACACAATAACATACACACACCATTACACACATACACACACAATTACACACACACACACCATTACACACACACATATACACAATTACACACACACACATACTCACAAATACACACACAATTACACACACACAATTATACACACACACAATTACACACACACACACAATTACACACACACACACACAAACACACACCATTACACACACACACACCATTACACACACACATACACACAATTACACACACACACACAATTACACACACATACTCACAAATACACACAATTACACACACACACACAATTACACACACATACACACACAATTACACACACATACTCACAAATACACACAATTACACACACACAATTACACACACATACACACACAATTACACACACACACAATTACACACATACACACAATTACACACACACACACAAGAACACACATACACACAATTACACACA